>JAECXO010000287.1:5222500-5528429 GCA_018152825.1 Scaptomyza hsui | reverse complement strand
TAAATACATACATTCATGATCGACTCAAGTATGCACTGTTGTCAGCTATTATTTTCAGGTTCTGAACTCCAGCTATCTTCACAGTCGTATTCTACTTTCACTTCTCTATAAGTTTCTGGCCAACTCATCAATTGTATGGTCGAGGTGACACCTTTCACTTGCACAGTTTGTTATCTTGCCGATTGTTGTAAATTGGTAAAACGTAATTGGTAATTGGTATAAAACGTAGAATGTAATTGCGCAAAAAAAATTTTCTTTTCTTAATTTTCTTTTTTTATCTTTATTTTATTACTTTATTTTCACACTTAGTTGAAGCCTTTAGCTGTACTTACATGTTTTGTGTGGGTTCTTAAGTGTTGGGCGCCAATTATCCATAAGTGCGGGGTCTCGCGCTGTTATTCAATGTTAGGCGTAGAATCCTGTTGTTATCCAATGTTATGCGGAGAGTCCGCGTTGTCCTCCTTGATCCGGAGATGTACAGTTGAATATGTTGTGGACTTAACTAGCTCCTATTGCTGGTATTGGGCTCAGACAATAATGAAAGATATGATTTAACGACGAGTGCCGGAGTGCAGTATATTTATTATGCGACTTATGCTTTGCGCTCTTCATATAAAACAAAACATGCAAATCAAAAATGCTTAACTCTCTTACGCCACAATGTCATGGTCGGCAAGCCGACTCAGCATAATCATAGGCAATAAGCGGAAGACTCTTGCGACAATAGCAAAAGTGTCCGATTACCGCTGACCATTGCAGCTATAGAATGCTGATGCAGACGCTTTGCGCTGTGATTGCTTAAGGCAACCCAACGAACGATTATAAATGCTTGGATTGCTTATGGCAATCCAACAACAATTATTATATTAACTTATCAGTTAACTTGTATTTATTTAATACACATTCACAAATTGAAGTAGAGAAGTGGTCAACAACAACAGCAGCAGCGGCAACAAGCAGGCAGTAGGCAGAAGGGTGCGTTAGCACCGTATTAAGACACCAACCAATGGCCAAAAACAAAAGCAAAATAAACAAACGGACAGACAATACGGCAACTATTTTTGTTCAGAGCCGGTTTATACGTACATATGTATGTATGTATGTATGTATGTATGTATGTATGTATGTATGTATGTATGTATGTATGTATGTATTTATGTATGTATGCATGTATGTATTTATATATGTATGTATGTATGTATGTTTTTTTTTTTTTTGTTTTTTTTTATTCATTTATTGCTTATCCTATATATGTATATATACATTGGCTAAAGTTAAGGTTATATATAAGCGAAACATGGCATTAGCGGTACGGCCGAGAGGTAATGCGTCGCTAATGCCTATGCTTCACCTACTCCACTACTCCTCTACGCTCGCGCTCAGCCTTGCGCAGCTCAGTCATGACTGCCACCGCAAACACGCTGAACGCTTCCCAATTAGCGCCGCTGACCAGCATCAAACTCACGAGGCTGTCCACCTCGATGCTACAGCCGAAAGCCCTCTCCAGATCCTCTCGAAGCCCGGTAAAGCGTCCGCAGTGAAGCAAGACGTGTTCGGCATCCTCAGCAAAACTGTCGCCACAAAAGGTGCAGAACGGGGCACCCTCATGCCCAAATCGGTGCAAGTATGCTCGGAAGCACCCATGTCCACTTAGAAGCTGGGTGATGTAATAATTCAGCTGCCCATGCCGCCTGTTCTGCCACGCTGAAATGCTCGGGATGAGGCGATGTGTCCAACGCCCTTTGCTAGATGCATCCCATTGCCTCTGCCAGTTTTCCGAGGTGCGCGTTTTGGCCGCAGTGCGCACTGCCTGCTTTTGGGGAGCGGAAAGTTCCTGGCCGTGTGTTCCCTCGTAGATCTCCGCGATTTCTCTAGCCAGCTCGGCTATGGGTGCTACTCCAGCCAGAACCAGACATGCGTCATCCGAGATGGTTCTGAAACCGCTGCTTACTCTGATCGCTCCAAGGTGGTGGGTAGCTCTCAATCCGCGGGTGTAGTTGTCAAAGCGGCAACCTGGTTGCCATATCGGCGCCGCGTACAACATCGTCGCTCTTGTGATGCTGGATAAGAGGAGTCTCTTGGATTGCTTTGGGCCTCGCGTATTAGGCATGATCCGCGAGATTGCACGATTTGTTATGGCGGCCTTTGTGCTAGCGTACTCCAAGTGCTCCTTGAAGCAAAGCCTGGTATCCAGCATCACGCCCAGGTATTTAATTGGCCTCTTTGACCTGACTAACGTATTTGCCACGGTGATGGTAGCTGTCTCCACAGCTTTTCGGCTGCTAATGAGCACAGCCTCCGTTTTTTGGGGTGCTATCTGCAGTCCTACTGAAGAGAGCCACTGTGTAGCTTTCGCGATGGCTAGGTTGCACTTTCCCTCCACTGCGTTGAGCTCCTTGGCGACGACCACTATCGCCACATCGTCAGCAAAACCCACAAGGTGAACATCGTCAGGCATTGATAGACGAAAAACGCCGTCATACATGACGTTCCACAGTAGAGGTCCCAGTACCGACCCTTGTGGCACGCCTCCCGATACCTGGTGCTCCTCTGTCGCCTCGCTGGTATCATACCTTAGGATTCTATCCTTGAAATAGCTTCTGGTTATCCTCAATAGGTACTCCGGAACGTTGAGCGCCTCGAGAGCCTCCAGGATGCAGCCCCATTTAGCCGATTTGAAGGCATTTTTGACATCCAGCGTTGTCACTAGGCAGTACTTCTTGGCGCCGCCTTTCCATCTACTTCCGGTGATCGCTCCTGAAGCTAAATCGACCACTTTGCCGATCGCATCCAGCGTAGATCTCGCTTTGCGAAAGCCATACTGCTGCGGTGAAACTCCACCAGCAGCAGCAATGGCGCTATCAAGCCGGGTACAAATCAGGTGCTCCAGTAGCTTACCGACCGTGTCGATCAGGCTGATCGGGCGATATGCACCTGGATCCTCGAGCTGTTTGCCAGGTTTCGGTAAGAGGACCAAGCGCTGAATTTTCCAACGATTTAGAAATACTCCGCTTCGTAGGCAGCTGTTTAACATGCCCGAAAAAACTTCAGGGCGGAGCGAAATTGCTAGTCTGAGCGCTCGGTTGGGAATCCCGTCTGGGCCAGGCGACTTGGTCGGCTTCAACCTCGTTGCAGCGTGGCGAATCTCATCCAATGTGATGGGCTCAGTTGCAGAAAGCATGCTTGGCGCGGGCTGGAGCTCGCCGATATCATCAGCCATACTGGGAAAGAGATGCCTAACAATCTCTTTCAGCGATACTGGATCCATTGGGTGGCAGCGGGAAGAGGCGTTGAAGCGTTTTACTACCAATTTGTAGGCATTGCCCCACGGGTCGTTTTCCGCTGTGTCGCAGAGGTCCAGGAAGCATCTGCGCTTGCTGTCTTTGATAAGCTTCTGGAAGCGTCTCCTGCTGGCGAGAAACTCCGCCTGCCGTTCCTGAAACACCGGCGATCCACGTGAGCGCTGGTAGCGGCGTCTGGCATAGTTGCAGTCGCTCCGAGCCTCGGCGATCTCCTCGTTCCACCAGTATACTGGGACATGGTGCCTCTGGTACCTTCTGCTCCTGATCATGCTAGCATCGCAAGCGCGGCTTAGCATCAGCATCGTTCTGTCCACCACGTCTTCGGTATTATCGGGGATCTCATCAGACTCTAGATGGGCACTAAAGGTCCGCGTGTCTAGCGTCTCTACCCGATACCTAGGCCAATTTTGAGCTGGAACATGTCGGCGCTCAGGGCGTACTCCAACGGTGCACCAAATGGCAACTTGGTCGCTTGCATTAAAAGTGTCGTCGATGCTCCAGCCGGAGGAACTGAACAGCGAGCTACTGACAAAGGTTAAGTCAAAGACCGAGCCCAGTCCAGATCTGCTGAACGTGTGCTGCGTTCCATGATTAAGGAGCGCCACGTCAAGGAGAGAGAATGCCTCGAGCAACGCCCGTCCCTTGGCATTAGTTGAAGAGCTACCCCACTCCTCTGCCCACGCGTTGAAGTCTCCAGCGATGACGGTCGGGTGACGGCCTCTAGCGTCTGCTACCAGGGAGTCCAAGGTGTTAGCGAACTCTGATAGCTGCAGACTGGGGGGTAAATAGACTGCATAGAACCACAGGTCGCCCACCAATGCGCGCACGTAGTTTTCGTCCCGATGAACGCTGACCAGCGGAGTCCCGTCATTCCCGCAGGACCATAGAGCCGCTCTAGGGCGCATCTAGGGCCCTCACACAGCCGGTATGGCTCGCTAAGAACCAGGGTCTGCAGAGCGTTCACGCACCGTTTGCGACAACAAATCCTGGGCTGCTGCACAATGGTTGAGGTTCAGCTGGATAAACTTCATTTTGTACGTCTAGATACACTACCGCTGAGTGGACATCTGCTACTGCCCGCCTGGTGGCTGAATGAGGCACTGCCCTTGGCGATGCAGACGAAGCATTTCGCCGCCTCGCTCTTACAGCTCACTGCCTTGTGGCCCGTATCCCCGCACCTGATGCAGCACTGGGACCTATCCACACGGTTACGGCAACTGCTTGCGGTATGTCCCATCTCCAGACAGCGGTAGCACCGCGTGCGTGCCTCCTGCAGGCGAACGGCGCAGCTGGTCCAACCAATGCGAACTGTGCGCAAGGCAGTAATGCTGCTTGCCAGATTCGCCGGGACCGAAAACTGTGCCACCTGGGTGTTGCCGTATCCAGGTCGAATGCTCTTGAAATTGCAAACGTCGGCTGGGATGTTTGCCTGCGCTGATAGCGCAGTCACTATCTCCTCTTTAGTGGCCAACTCGTCCAGGTCCCGAATGGCAAAGTGCGCTTGCTCGGTAAATGAGCGAACCACAGCACTCTTGCCCAGCACCAGCTCCACCTCGTCCTTGAGCTGCTTAGTGCACTCTAGGCCTACTCCGTTTAGCTCCAGTAGCAGGTCACCTTTTGCTGTGCGACGAGCTTTGGAGACCTTTTCGCGTACTCCGTTGAGCTTTCCATCACTTCTGCGCGTAACTAGCGACAGAACTTCGCTGTAAGAAAGCTCGCTGGTGCTTATTACCAGCGCATCCGACCTGCTCTTCCTAGGCGGCTTGCCAAGCGGCTTGCCAGGCGTCTTGCCCGCTGGCTTGGTAGCCTTCCTCCGCTGAGCCGTTTGCCACGTATTCTGTGGGACTGACTCTGGACCCGCAGGACTTGCGTTGCCAGTTTTCTTCCGCTTCGAGGGCGTAGCTCTCTGCCCCTGTTCTTGCTCTCGCCGTCTCTTGGGAGTCACTGTAGTCCTCGCACCACCGCTACCCTGCTGTCGGACCTTGTCGGCTGCACTAGGAGGCAGTTTTGTAACCGGCGACGTCTGTGTGGCCGTATCCGCGCTAACAATGGAAGCTGGCTTGCTTCTGCCAGCAGAAGCTTCATACAGCTTAACAGCCCTCGCTGCTAGGTCTCTCACCAGTTGGTTAACGTGCCGCTGCCCGATCAAAAGTGCATTAAGGCCGTTCAGAGTGGCACCCAGCTGCTCGAAGACATCTTTGTCTCTTGGCTCCTTCCCATGGGGTGAAGCAACCGCCGCAGGTGCAGGCATGGCACATGGAGGTGCCAAACTTTGCGCCGGGGGTGATGCAGTCCCCTGGGGGGGAGATCTCGGCAATGCCGAGCGGCGCACAATACCCTCCACTGCTATCACTACTCTCCAATCACTCGTATAACTTCAAGCAGTCCCGCGTTGACCAAAGGTTTCCCTAAGGTGTTAAACCGGTGGAGGTTATACCGCCCCGAATCGGTCACCAGAGCCCCACAGAGCACCGACGGAGGGGGTTGGTAATAGCCGGTACCGTGGCTTTTTGCTTTATCTGCTTGAAGTTTCCTACTGGAGAAATCGCCAAATGGTGCGCCTGTTGGTTATGCAGCACTCTTTGCAAAACCCTTGCGCGTATGCAACAAAAAATTTTTGTTTGCACGTGCACCCTGTCCACGAACCACATACAGCTGGGACACCTCTTGCAGTATTGGCGCCACCTGTGCTCACCAAGCGAAAGCCAATTAGCGCTGATCGCTCAGCTGGCGCTGCTAAACATAGCGAACAGCCCTGGTACACTAGCGATCAGCTGTCGCTGTGGTATTCCTAAAACACTAGCAAACTGAAATAGCACACTAAGGAGGAAAAGCGTGCAATGTGTGTAATATTTACGTGTAATATTAACACTCACACCAGCTAGAGTACACCGAATTGCGCGCGGCTAAAAGGGAGACTCCAGGATGACCCGGCGACCAAATATTTGGGAACGCGCCTGGCATAGGCGATGAGACCAACAGGTAAGCTGCCCAGCCCCTCAAAGCGCCTATTAACTTGGAAATTTGCCTTCACTATAGGTCTGGCACAGCGAAAACACTACAAGGACGGAGCGACAGGAAAAACGCGACCGCACTTGTTAAAGCTCACACACTGTGTGTCTGTATGTATGTATGTATGTATGTATGTATGTATGTATGTATGTATGCATGTATGTATGTATGTATGTATGTATGTATGTATGTATTTATGTATGTATGTATGTATGTATGTATGTATGTATGTATGTATGTATGTATGTGCACAGAAAGGCCACTGGTTTCACACTATATACATATATGAAATTACATTTTTTCAAATGTCATAATTTAATTCATTTGAGATTACAAAATTCCATCAATTATTCAATCAAATCAAATTGAAAAGATACCCTCTCTTGGCACCAATCAACTACTCACCCTAAATCAAAATTTTATCAAATCAAATCAAATCGAAAAAACACCCAGGATCAGCGTGGCCAGAGAAAATATATATACACAGATGGTGGTCAGAGTCGATCCTTCCTCCTCCTCCTCCTCATCCAGCAGCAGTAGAAGTTCCAGTAATCAATTCAATTCATTAACCAATAATCCATTAACCAATATATCCAGCCTCAGAAAAAACGGTCATCAAATTTTTATCTGGCCAAGATCTTCTTTTTTATATTCCACTTATCAATTTTTTTCTCTTCACAATTTAATTTTATAAACTCGGTAATGCCTGATTAAAATGCGACGCTCATGAATTATATATGTATGTATGTTATTGTTGAAGAAGAAGGAGAAAATTTCGCCCTCAATAATAGTCAAGTTAACAGAATTTTTTACAACTTTGTTGCATCACAAAAGAGACAAGGTATTGGATGCGAAATGCGAAATGTGCATTTATTTATTTGTAGACGAGTTTATTTATTTTCTTATATATTTTGGTAATTATACTTTGATACCGAAGGTCTCATAGTATATTGATTTTGTGCAATGTCCGTCATGGTGTCTGTCTGTCGTCCGCAAAACGTCCGTGAACGCAACTTTTTTCGACACCCGTAAAGCTAGAGACTTGAAACTTTGCAATTATGTTTATCTATAGACGGTACAGATAAAGTGTTAAGATTGGGTTGCCACGCCTACTAAGAGGCTGGGAAAGTGATAAATTCGATAACTGAAAACCGATAAAACCAAATATTTCTCACATTATTACAGCTAGAGTTACCAAATTTTGCACACAGATAGCTGGTCATGTCCCTGAAAAAACTGCATCAAAATTTTGGATGCCACGACCACTCCTTCCGCCCCCATCATCCCTGCTCCTTGAAATTGGAAACGCCTATAGTTTTTACATTTTTTGGGCTAGAGCCACCAAATTTTGTGTCAAGATACATATTGAAGTTCCCCAAAAAAATGCATCAAAATTTTGGATGCCACGCCCCCTGATTCCGAACCCATCCCCCCCTTCCCCATGAAATTGTAAACGCCTATAGTTTTCACATTTTTTGGGCTAGAGCCAACAAATTTTGTGTCAATATAGATATTGACGTTCCCCAAAAATATGCATCAAAATTTTGGATGCCACACCCCCTGACTCCGCCCCCATCCCCCCTTCTCCATGAAATTGGAAACGCCTATAGTTTTCACATTTTTTGGGCTAGAGCCACCAAATTTTGTGTCAAGATACATATTGAAGTTCCCCAAAAAAATGCATCAAAATTTTGGATGCCACGCCCCCTGATTCCGAACCCATCCCCCCCCTTCCCCATGAAATTGGAAACGCCTATAGTTTTCACATTTTTTGGGCTAGAGCCACCAAATTTTGTGTCAAGATAGATATTGAAGTTCCCCAAAAAAATGCATCAAAATTTTGGATGCCCCGCCCCCTGATTCCGAACCCATTCCCCCCTTCTCCATGAAATTGGAAACGCCTATAGTTTTCACATTTTTTGGGCTAGAGCCACCAAATTTTGTGTCAATATAGATATTGACGTTCCCCAAAAATATGCATCAAAATTTTGGATGCCACGCCCCCTGATTCCGCCCCCATCCCCCCTTCTCCATGAAATTGGAAACGCCTATAGTTTTCACATTTTTTGGGCTAGAGCCACCAAATTTTGTGTCAAGATAGATATTGACGTTACCCAAAAAATACATCAAAATTTTGGATGCCACGCCCCTTGATTCCGCCCCCATCCCCCCTTCTCCATGAAATTGGAAACGCCTATAGTTTTCACATTTTTTGGGCTAGAGCCACCAAATTGTGTGTGAAGATAGGTACTGACGTTCCCCACAAAATTGGATACCACCGAGCCACCAAATTTGACGTTCCCCATAAAAATGCATCAAAATTTTGGATGCCACGCCCACACCTTTCGCCCCCCACCCCCCGCCGATGTTAAAACGGTTATGCGTGTATCTTCCACATTTTTTGAACTAGAGTCACCAAATTTGGTAGGAAGATATATGGTGACATCTACAAAAGATCTGCATGAAAAATTTGGATGCCACGCCCACCTCTGCCGCCCACTATTTAAAATCGGAAATTTCGTTATCTCTTATAGTTTTTAAGCTAGAGCCCGTAAATTGGGTAGAAAGACAGAATGCAGCATCTACCAAAGATGTGCATCAAAATTTTGAATGCCACGCCCACCTAAGCCACCCGCCTTATAAAATCGGAATCGGCTATATCTCTAACAGTTTTTGAGCTTGAGCCACCAAACTTTTTATGAATGATAGATGGTGACAGTTAAAAACATTTGATTCAAAAATTAAGATGCCAACGCCTACCTCCGCCGCCCACCTTTTAAATTTGGGAGTTAAGTTATCTTCCACAGATTTTGAAATTGGTTTTAGTTAAATCAATTTTTCTTAACATGAATATATATTCCGCAGTCGGTTGCGTCCGACTGCAACGTTTTTACTTGTTTTTTTGTTTGTTTTAAAAAATATATATAAATAAAAAAAAAAAAAATATTATAAAAAGAGAATTTAGTGCATTTCACATATATGTGTATACGACTTAAAGTAATTTTTGGTAGAGCTATCCAATTTATCGGTTTGCCGATGTCTGAAAAATATAAGAACCAATTTTATTACATTTCGCTTTATACAAAATAATGTATTTATATATTGTTGGAATAACTGAAATCGATAACCTTTAAATAAATACCACTCTATTGTTTTTTTTTTTTTTTTTTTTTTTAAATTATTTTTTTTTTTTTTTTCAACACCACGCCACATGTACACAGTTAAACGTTTTGTAAGGAATGTATATATATAAAGATCAAGTGTGACCGTCTTATGTAAATATAATAATACTTATGTAGTGTTGAGTAATGATAGTTTTGATCAGGAATAGGGGTATTCCAACACGCCCCCTCAAAATTAGCATTAATAGTAAAATTAAATACAATATTCATCAATATTTACTTATTCTAATGTGGTTGGTGTGCATTCTGGGAAGTGCTATGTGATCCAGCATTCGCTGCAAGGATACGGGGAAACCCAGTAGAACCCGATCAGATCACTTCTTAATATACAAATTAGATTTAGGAACTTCATTTTCCATATAATACATATATATGTAGTTTCAATAATAAAAGTAGATAAAGATTGAATTAAATTCATAAATTCGATATTTGTAGGTAAAAATAATAATTAAAAATTGTAAAGAATTCAGCATCGACGTAAAATTTCTTCAATCATCTTGGAGCAGTCCCATCTTTTCTCTTAATTCCATAAATCTTGGAGCAGGCAACGGCTTTGTAAAAATGTCAGCAAGCTGGTTCTCTGTGGAAATATACTCAAGACAAATAATATTACTCTCTACTTGCTCTCTTGTAAAATGATATTTTATATCAATATGTTTAGACCTTTTATGACATGAGGGGTTGTTTGCTATGCTGATACAGCCTTGGTTATCTTCATAAATTTTAATTGGTATCTCAAGCTTTATATTTACACTACTAAGAAGAGATTTCAGCCACAGAGCCTCCCTTACAGCTTCAAACAAGGCCATATATTCAGCTTCAGTTGATGAGGCTGCTACTGAACTCTGTCTTTTCGTGTTCCAACAAATTACGTTTGAACCAAACATCTTAAACAAGTAGCCCGTGGTACTCTTTCTATCAATTTCATTACCACCCCAGTCAGAATCTACATAGCCAACTAGTGTATTTTCGTATGTTGAATTTTTCTTAAAAATCAACTTCATATCAATAGTTCCCTTTAAATATCTAAGAACTCTTTTTAAGCATTGCCATAACTCAGAATTGTTCTTGTGAACAAAGCATAATATACATTAAACAACCAATAAGGTTACGACACGGCGCATTACAGTTTTCATCTGAGTTGAGGCCCTCATAATTTAATTTGTTTGGTAGGGGGTACTGACTGCATTGCAATCTTCCATATTAAATTTGTTTAAGACCCGTTTAACATAAGCAGCCTGGCTTAAGCAAATTTAACCTTCGCACAATTCTATTCTAATGCCAATAAAATGTCGTAATTCTTTTAAGTCTGTCATTCTAAACTTTTCATTTAAATAATTTTTAAATTCATTCATTCTTTTCATGTCCCCTGTTGCTATTACTACATCATCAACATATAGCAATACATATATGTTCTCCTTGATATCACCTTTATCAAGTATATATATACAGCGATCTACCGGAGAGTTAACAAAATTACATTCTCTTAATGCTTGCTCAAAAACTTCAAACCAGCATCTAGCTGCTTGTTTGAGCCCGTAAATTGCCTTATTCAATTTACATACATCTCCTTTACTGATTGGTACACCTTGAGGAAGTTGCATATATATTTCCTCATTCAATGTTCCATTTAAGAAAGCTGTTTTTACATCCATTTGATGGACTTTCAAGTTATTTTGAACTGCTAATGATAATATAAATCTAAAACTTGAAATTCTTGCAACAGGGGCAAATGTTTCTTCATAGTCAACTTGGTATTTTTGCGTAAACCCTCGAGCAACTAGTCTTGCTTTGTACTTTGTTGGATTTCCCAACTCATTATACTTTATAGAAAATACCCATTTGCTATCAACAATATTTTTGTTTTCTGGCTTCTTCATAATTGTCCAGGTATTATTTATTTCATGAGCACTTAGCTCTGTGTTTATGGCTTCCTCCCAAAGTAATCTATCATTTCTATATCTAATTTCATCAAATGTATTTGGAACATCGTTAAAAATAGTGTGAGCATTTAATATATATTTATTCAATATGTTATCGTCTTCATTATAGGATACCTGTGGTTTAGTCTTTAATCTCTCACTTCTTCTACTTATTACCTCTTTATCCCAATTTTCCTTGTCAACTATATTTAAATTCTTATCAGTTTCAAATTCACTTTGCTGTTCAGTTTCTTTAAATTCCGTACTCTCATTCGGGAAGTTTAATTCCTTACTTTCATTCAGGAGATCATTTATTTTTCTTTTCTTACTTTCGTTCGGAAAATTTACATGATCACCTTCCTTACTTTCTTTCAGGAATTTCGTTTTATCGATTTCCTTACTTTCATTCGGGAATTCTGATTGCTTTCTTTCCTTACTATCATTCGGGAATTCTGGTTGCTGTCTTTCCTTACTATCATTCGGGAATTCTGGTTGCTGTCTTTCCTTACTATCATTCGGGAATTCTGTTTCATATTTAACAGCTCTGGAATTAACCATATTGGTTTCATCGACAACTACATCCCTTGCAACAATAAATTTTTCGTTTAAGGCATCCCATAATTTAAAACCATTTGGTTCATAACCGACCAGGATACTTTTGAATGATTTATCATCAAATTTTCCTTTTTTATTTTTATTGTGCACGTATACGGTTGAACCAAAAACTCTCAAATGTTTTAAAATGGGTTTTCTATCATGCCACATCTCGTAAGGAGTTGTTGCATTATTACCAAGTGCTCTGCTTGGTATTCTGTTAATTAAGTATGTAGCTGTCAATACAGCTTCACCCCAGAAGTTTTTATTTAATTTCGCCCCATTAACCATAGCACGAGCTTTTTCGGTAATGGTTCTGATCATTCTTTCAGAAACACCATTTAATTGAGGAGTGTGTGGCACTGTCAAATGATAAGTAATCCCTTTATTAACACAAAACTCACGCATCTCATTGGACAGGTATTCTCTTCCATTGTCAATATACAAATTAACAATCTTGAGATTAAAATGTGCTTCACTCTTAGCTACAAAATCTTTAAACATATTAAAAACATCTGACTTGTGTTTCATTAAATAAGTTACACAATAATGTGTAAATTGATCTATAAAAATAACAAAATAATTTTTGTCATTTATTGTAACTGGTGTGATAGGACCACAAACATCTGAATGTACCACTAACAGGGGTCTTTTAATATGGCTTTTATCTTTACATTGTTTAAATGGCAGCCTAGCTTGTTTTCCATTTATACAAGGTTCACATATTTTATTTGACAATTCTAAATTTAAAATAAGATTGTTGTCGCTGAATAGATTGTTTCTTTTTATTTCTAATAATTTACCACTGCTAATGTGACCAAGCCTCTCATGCCATAATTGGTAACTATTTTTATTTTCAGCATTTACATTATATGCATAAAATTTAATAATTGGTATGTTATTAGACATACCTGAGTTTTTGACAACTGTTATCCCATTCTTCGAGATAGTTACGCCATTTTTGTCAAACTCGATAAGCATTCCTGCCTCCTGCAGTCGCTTGACTGACATCAAATTTGCTGCAGCCTCCTTGCAGTACAGCACATCCTCCAGTGTTACATGGTGGCCATTATGCAACCGCACAATACCACGCTTAGTGGCGTAGATAAATTCGCCTTGTTTGGCCACAGCGATTTTAAGTGGTTGCTCCAGTTCCATACTGTCCGCATATAGCGACTCATCATTTATTAGATGGTCAGTCGCGCCAGAATCGAGAATAAATCCAAATTTATCCGTCTCCGACATATTTGATTTTAACATGAACGCGAAACCGTGCTGTGATGTTGCGAGCTGAGCTTGTTTATTTTCTTGATTTTTTTCATTAGATATTCTTTTATAATGATAACAATCCTTTTTAATGTGTCCCTCTTTACCACAGTGATGACATCTAACACTACTAAATTTAGATTTTCCCTTAAATGTTTTCTTTGGTTTGGTTACTTTGTTTCTGAAAGAGTTATTTTTCTGGAAGTTGTTATTGTTCTGAACAAATGCCTTCATAACTTTTCTACTTGTATCGTTGCTGTCACTTTTAATTTTTATTTCATGGTCTAGTAACCTATTTTTAACAAAAGCTAATGTCAAACTCTCTTCTGATAATGTCTCAATTGCCGTGATCACGCCATTGTAAGATGAGGGCAAAGTGAGCAGCAAGTGCGACACTTTATCCATCTCATCCATTTTTGCACCCGAAGCTAACAACTCACTCACTAATTCGTCGAAAATATTAAAATGACTCAATAGTGTCATCTCACTCATTAGTTTGAGTGAGAGTAAACGTTTGCGCACCGCCAACTGCGAAGCCAAACTTTTTCGCTCATATACCGCGTCCAAATTCTTAAGAATTTGACGTGCCGTTATGTCGCTTGCGGCGAAATTAAGAAATGAGTCGCTAAGATGTTCTATGAGCGTACTTTTTGCACATCGCTCTGCTCTTTTCCAGGTATCATCCACTTCATCGGGCATCCTCTCATCAACAACCTTTAGCACATCTAACTCGGCAAAAAGAGATCTAATTCTAAATTTCCATATGGAATACTTCTCGCCATCAAAAGGCTTTATGTTCCGCTTTGCCTTTTCCATTCTACTTCGCACACACACACGCAGCTATTTTAGTGTATATGTAAAAAGTAGGTACACACGCTTTTATTTAATTTTATCAATCTCACTAATTTATATGTATGGTTTGCATGGACTGGGCCCATAACCTGTTGGAATAACTGAAATCGATAACCTTTAAATAAATACCACTCTATTGTTTTTATATTATTTTGTTTTATATTATAACTCTTTTCTTTGTCGCAACACCACGCCACATGTACACAGTTAAACGTTTTGTAAGGAATGTATATATATAAGATCAAGTGTGACCGTCTTATGTAAATATAATAATACTTATGTAGTGTTGAGTAATGATAGTTTTGATCAGGAATAGGGGTATTCCAACATATATTTATAATATTCGATCAATTTTGTAATGGGGCCAGAAAATAATAAGGGTAGTCAATAGGTGAAAAACAATTTGACCTGTATGTTATTATTATTATTATTATTATTATGATGTTGTGTAGGCGTTCACTTGTACTTTTCAGATTTATCGATAACACTTTTACAAATGCGGATTTAATTTATATTAATTCATTGTTCGATCTATGTAGATCTAGAGGGCTCTATAGTGCAGTATTTCAGCAGATTTTATGGAAAAGAAAACAAGAGTGTATTACTCTAAGAGAATTCGTCTATTTTTATTATAGCAACTGTTTGAATTTCTTTTTATTTATTTTTTTGAGTATTCAAATACACAGAGAAATCTTGGTTGAATAAATTATATATATTATTATTATTATTTAGGAAAATTGTAAATAGACTGACTGAACGAGCGTTTATTTGTTTGTTTGTTTTTCAAATTTATTGATAACCTCACAGCAAGATTATATTTATTTATCTATTTGTTAATTATTAAAAGGAGACAATAATTTACATACATATGTATGTATTTAATACACATTCACAAATTGAGGTAAAGAAGTGGTCAACAACAGCAGCAGCGGCAACAAGCAGGCAGTAGGCAGAAGGGTGCGTTAGCACCGTATTAAGACACCAACCAATGGCCAAAAACAAAAGCAAAATAAGCAAACGGACAGACAATAGGGCAACCATTTTTGTTCAGAGCCGGTTTATACGTACATATGTATGTATGTATGTCTGTATGTATGTATGTGCACAGAAAGGCCACTGGTTTCACATTATATACATATATGAAATTTCAATTTTTTAAATGTAATAATTTAATTCATTTGAGATTACAAAATACCATCAATTATTTAATCAAATCAAATCGAAAAGATACCTTCTCTTGACACCAATCAACTACTCACCCTAAATCAAAATATTATCAAATCAAATCGAAAAACACACAGGATCAGCATGGCCCGAGAAAATATATATATACACATATGGTGGTCAGAGTCGATTCTTCCTCCTCCTCCTCCTCATACAGTAGCCGTATAAGTTCCAGTAATCAATTCAATTCAATTAATCCATTAACCAATATATCCAGCCTCAGAAAAAACGGTCATCATATTTTTATCTAGCCAAGATCTTCTTTTTTTTGAACTCGGTAATGCCTGTTTTAAATGCGAAGCTCATGAATTATATATATATGTATGTTATTGTTGAAGAAGAAGAAGAAGAAGACGACATTAGCGATCATAGGAGAAAATATCGCCCTCAATAATAGTCAAGTTAACAGCATTTTGTACAACTTTGTTGCATCACAAAAGAGACAAGGTATTGGATGCGAAATGCGAAATGTGCATTTGTTTATTTGTAGAAGAATTTATTAATTTTCCTATACATATTGGTAATTTTTAGTGCGTTTATTTGGAGAAAATAAATATATATAAATGCATAATATAAGAAGAGAATTTATTGCATTTCACATATATGTGTGTATGCACTTGTCTATAAGAAGAGTTAATTTTTGGTAGAGTTATCGAATTTATCGGTTTGCCGATGCGGTCCGTATGTGGTAAAATATATGTTTGAAAAATATAAGAACCAATTTTATTACATGTCACTTTATACAAAATAATGTATTTATATATTTATAATAATCGATCAATTTGGTAATGGGGCCAGAAAATAATAAGGGTAGTCAATAGGTGAAAAACAACTTGACCTGTATGTTATTATTATTATTACTATGATGTTGTGTAGGCGTTCACTTGTACTTTTCAGATTCATCGATAACACTTTTACAATATATAATATACATTAATTCTGTCTTTTCATAGCAGCCGCGTTGGTAGCCTGATGCTTACCAAAATCTGTGGGCTGCCTAAATTTCGAGGATGAATCTATGTCCATCGGCTCGGGCGCTTGGGGTTGTTGGTCTTTCCTATTTTGGTAACTATTACCGTTGTTATTATTACGCTTGACAAAATGTGGATTTTTCTCCTGACGCTCATCCTTATTGCTTTTACCCTGCTTATACTGGTTGCGAGCCCTGCCGGCTTCTGTAGCCTGGGCTTTTTCTTCAAGGGCTTTGGCATATGAAGATGAGAATAAGCTTCGCTCAATGCTAGCTTCCGCTTCTCTGGCAAGTGCCAAAGCAGAAGGCAAGTCCTCGGGTTGAGCTGGGAAAACTATTGCCCTTAAGGATTTTTTTATACCTGAGATGAATGCATGCAACGCATCCGCTCTAACCTCTCTGTTTAATAAATCAGCGCCTTCTTGGTCGTGAGACATGATGATTTTGTTAGTAACAAGGGTTAACTTCCGCTCGACTGTATCGTAATACGCTAAGTCACCTTGTCTGACCATTTCTAGCCCCTGGCGCAGGGTGCGTAGTGTTGTCCTATCTGAGTATGTGCAATCTAGCCTTGCTATTATTGCATCGAAATTTAGTACTGTGTTGTGTTTCTAATTATAGTCACAACTTGATAGTGTGATGTGCTTCCATTGTATGGCCTGAACATTTTGTATGCGTCAGTGGCTGACTGCGGCCATGCCACGTAGTCATCCTGAGTCCCGTCAAAGTCTGGGATAGATTTAACACAGTCTATGGGAATTTCACACCTAAGTGTTGGGTCGACAGAAATTCTCTCAAAAACCTCTACCTACATCGATGCGCAAACTGGTGACTTGATCTTGGACCGCTTTAAGCTGCGCTTGAAAAGTCAACTGCTGCTGCGCCAATGCTTGGCTAACAGCAGGTTTCACTATCGCCTGAATCTGCTCTGCGTTCATGATCGACTCAAGTATGCACTGTTGTCCGCTATTATTTTCAGGTTCTGAACTCCAGCTATCTTCACAGTCGTATTCTACTTTCACTTCTCTATAAGTTTCTGGCCAACTCATCAATTGTATGGTCGAGGTGACACCTTTCACTTGCACAGTTTGTTATCTTGCCGATTGTTGTAAATTGGTAACACGTAATTGGTAATTGGTATAAAACGTAGAATGTAATTGCGCAAAAAAATTTTCTTCTTCTTAATTTTCTTTTTTTATCTTTATTTTATTACTTTATTTTCACACTTAGTTGAAGCCTTTAGCTGTACTTACATGTTTTGTGTGGGTTCTAAAGTGTTGGGCGCCAATTATCAATAAGTGCGGGGTCTCGCGCTGTTATTCAATGTTAGGCGTAGAATCCTGTTGTTATCCAATGTTATGCGGAGAGTCCGCGTTGTCCTCCTTGATCCGGAGATGTACAGTTGAATATGTTGTGGACTTAACTAGCTCCTATTGCTGGTATTGGGCTCAGACAATAATGAAAGATATGATTTAACGACGAGTGCCGGAGTGCAGTATATTTATTATGCGACTTATGCTTTGCGCTCTTCATATAAAACAAAACATGCAAATCAAAAATGCTTAACTCTAAAGCCATGTCTGACACGCGCATTACGCCACAATGTCATGGTCGGCAAGCCGACTCAGCATAATCATAGGCAATAAGCGGAAGACTCTTGCGACAATAGCAAAAGTGTCCGATTACCGCTGACCGTTGCAGCTATAGAATGCTGATGCAGACGCTTTGCGCTGTGATTGCTTAAGGCAACCCAACGAACGATTATAAATGCTTGGATTGCTTATGGCAATCCAACAACAATTATTATATTAACTTATCAGTTAACTTGTATTTATTTAATACACATTCACAAATTGAAGTAGAGAAGTGGTCAACAACAACAGCAGCAGCGGCAACAAGCAGGCAGTAGGCAGAAGGGTGCGTTAGCACCGTATTAAGACACCAACCAATGGCCAGGACAGAAGGCCACCAACCCCCCAGACCCAGGCTAAACAAGATAAATGAGTAATGTGAAAATGAAACCTTTGCCTTTAAGACGACGACGAAGCCGAAACAGAAAGAGAAACCCTGGATGGAAGAATATAATCTGAAGTCTCTAGTTCTTGTAGTCTCTGAGATCGACGCGTTCATACAGACAGACAGACAGACAGACAGACAGACAGACGGACGGACGGACTGTTGATGCTGATCAAGACTATATATACTTTATGGGGCCGGAGATGCTTCCTTCTGCCTGTTTCATACTTTTGCACAAAACCATTATACCCTTTTTATCCATTTTATGGGTTCAGGGTATAAAAAGAAGATATTGGCTAGATAAAAATTTTATGATTTTAATAGATTAATTGAATTGAATTGATTACTGGAACTTATACGGCTACTGGATGAGGAGGAGGAGGAGGAAGAATCGACTCTGACCACCATATGTA
Source organism: Scaptomyza hsui (assembly GCA_018152825.1). Lineage (NCBI taxonomy): Eukaryota > Metazoa > Arthropoda > Insecta > Diptera > Drosophilidae > Scaptomyza > Scaptomyza hsui. Next base: position 5,509,676 of record JAECXO010000287.1, on the reverse strand, counting down.
TATATATATTTTCTCTGGCCACGCTGATCCTGTGTGTTTTTCGATTTGATTTGATTTGATAAAATTTTGATTTAGGGTGAGTAGTTGATTGGTGCCAAGAGAAGGTATCTTTTCGATTTTATTTGATTAAATAATTGATGGTATTTTGTAATCGCAAATGAATTAAATTATTACATTTGAAAAAATGTAATTTCATATACATATGTATATAGTGTGAAACCAGTGGCCTTTCTGTGCACATACATACATACATACATATGTACGTATAAACCGGATCTGAACAAAAATGGTTGCCCTATTGTCTGTCCGTTTGCTTATTTTGCTTTTGTTTTTGGCCATTGGTTGGTCTCTTTATACGGTGCTAACGCACCCTTCTGCCTACTGCCTGTTTGTTGCCGCTGCTGCTGTTGTTGTGGACAACTTCTCTACCTCAATTTGTGAATGTGTATTAAATACATACATATGTATATACACACACCACACAAACCAAATTATTGTCTCCTTTTAATTAATAATAAATAAATAAATAAATTTAATCTTGCTGTAATGTTATCGATAAATTTGAAAAACAAACAAACAAATAAACGCTCGTTCATTCAGTCTGTTTTCAATTTTCCTAAATAATAATAATAATATATATAATTTATTCAACCAAGATTTCTCTGTGTATTTGAATACACAAAATAAAAATTAAAATAAATTCAAATAGTTGCTATAATAAAACAAGTAATAAGGCTCTAGTCGAGATTTCCCGACTAGGAGATACCCCGAAACCTGTACTTAACGCGCACAGTCATTGTCTGTATGCACCTGTGACCTTAACTTCAATCTTCGATATCTCTGGTGTTTCTCAGCTGATTTCGATGAAATTTTCAGAAAAGCTCTATCGTTATCCATTATATCAACCCCTATTTTTACATTTTTCAAATTCGCGATTTTTTTGAAATCGATTACATGTGTATATCGGAAACTAGAATAGTTATCGATAATTAGAAATAAAATTGGTTCCGCTCATGGTATAGGTGAACTTATATTCAAAATCTGAAGTCTCTAGCTCTTGTAGTCTCTGAGATCGACGCGTTCATACAGACGGACGGACAAACGGACGGACGGACTGACGGACATGGCTATATCGAATCGGCTGTTGATGCTGATCAAGAATATATATACTTTATGGGGTCGGAGATGCTTCCTTCTACCTGTTACATACTTTTGCACAAAACCATTATACCCCATTTACCCACTTTATGGGTTAGGGGTATAAATAGCCGAATTCTCTTAGAGTAATAAACTTTTCTTTTCTTTTCCATAAAATCTGCTGAAATACTGCACTATAAAGCCCTCTAGATCTACATAGATCGAACAATGAATTAATATAAATTAAATCCATATTTGTAAAAGTGTTATCGATATATCTGAAAAGTACAAGTGAACGCCTACACAACGCCATAACAATAATAATAATAATAGCAGAGATTGTTATAAATATATAAATACATTATTTTTTATAAAGTTAAATGTAATAAAATTGGTTCTTATATTTTTCAAACATATATTTTGCCACATACTGACCGCATCGGCAAACCGATAAATTCGATAACTCTACCAAAAATTAACTCTTCTTATAGACAAGTGCATACTCACATATATGTGAAATGCAATAAATTCTCTTCTTATATTATGCATTTATATATATTTATTTTCTCCAAATAAACGCACTAAGAAATTACCAATATGTATAGGAAAATTAATAAATTCTTCTACAAATAAATAAATGCACATTTCGCATTTCGCATCCAATACCTTGTCTCTTTTGTGATGCAACATAGTTGTAAAAAATGCTGTAAACTTGACTATTATTGAGGGCGATATTTTCTCCTATGATTGCTAATGTAGTCTTCTTCTTCTTCAACAATAACATGTAATGTTTATTATGATAATGTTTATTAACTAAATATTTGAGTTACAATGTTTAAGGATATAAAAGATCGATTCAAAAACCACGACGATTAATATTAAACAACTTTCAACTTAAGCAACTTAGCGTGTTCAACTTAACTCGCGTCGACTTCTACTTTACGACTTATAAATGTTCTTCTTCTACGCTTGACGACTTGCTACTCTTTTCTACTACGATCGTGTGTATTCACTTAAACAGCTGAGCATCGATACATATCCAAACAGCAACATATCGATACCCCTTTACACTCGGCCATCCTGAATCTCATCGTCTATCCCAGACGATATTAACTCTTCATTCTGGTCCACATATTTCCATAGCTTCATATTATCCGCGCTTGTAGACGTTGTGTTCGGACCCTCTACATTTGCAGCTTTTCGAACGATATAACGTCCGCAACGGTTGACTTTGATAACTTAGTATGGTCCAAGAAATCTGCTCGCCAATTTTCTACCCGCAACAAATTGTGTTCGCTTCACTGCTACCAAATCGCCTTCCTTGTACACATGATCGCCTTTACGCTTTTTGTGATAGTTTCTTTTATAAGCCTCTTGCGCTTTAGATATCTGCACTTTGGCCTCTTCGCGTAACTGCTGACGTTCTGCATCAAAGTCTTCTAACCTTTCCTGTTCAAGCAACTGTAGCAGTTTATCGCTGACCTTGACTTGCATCTTTGTTCCAAATAACAACTCAAACGGAGACTTTAGCGTAGAGCAATTAATATGCGAATTGATTGCGACTTGCACTTGCGACACCCACCTGTACCATTTAGCCGGTTCTTCTGACGACAGTTTGGACATAATGGACAATATCGACCTGTTTACTCGCTCAATCTGTCCGTTTCCCCTTGCAACTCCTGTTGTTGTCAAAACATGCTCGATAGCAATCGTTTTTGTGTACTCTTCAAACGCGTTTGACGTAAACGCAGATCCACGATCGCTAATTATACGATATGGCATACCGAAAACGTCCGACCAATCCTGTAGTTTCCTTAGCACTTCCTCACAACCGGTTGATTTTACTGGAAAAAGCCATACAAACTTGGAAAATGCATCCACCATTGCAAAAATATATTTGTATTTTTTCGACGTTGCGTCCATTGGCCCCAGATGGTCGACGTGATGTACATCGGTTGGCCACCTTTGTCAATACAGCAAAGGTATCCTTCCTGCTAACCAAGCTTTTTGTTTGTAATAATGCATTTTATACAGCTCCTGACTACTTGAGCAATTTTTCGTTCCAAATGCGGAATCCAAAATTGCTGATGAACGGCGTGCATGGTCTTCTGAACCGAAAAATGTCCCACATTGTACGCTTCGCTTATTATCTCGTGTTCCATTTTCTTAGGAACCACCACCAACTCATTTCCATCAACGACTTTATAGATCAATTGTCCTTTAAGCTTATATCCATTGTACGGCTGTGTTTTGAGAATTTCCATTATGGCGCTGATTAATGCATCGTCCCTCTGTGCTTTTTCCAGACGTGCAGAAACTTCAGAGCCAATCGTAAGCACGATGGGATATCGACTGAGAAAGTCCACATGTCTCATTCTTGATGCTGGTCGATGTACCACTTCGAAAGTATAATCCTGCATGCACATAATCCAATTCGCAACCTCTCTTGGAACATCCTTTTAATGTCTGAACTTTTGCATAGCAAGATGGGCAGCTTTCACTTCCAGTATATAACTGTGACGCTTAGCATCTGATGACGACGTTTTTTTGCTCCAGAAAAATACAGGGTGTAGTTCTTGATCAAATCGCTGAAGTAAAGTTGCACCAAATCCGTCAAATCCCACTCCGTGGGTGCATATTTACTGTAAATTCGCAGAATCGGCTCTGTGCATAGCGCATCCTTCAACTGGTTAACGGCGTTCATCCTAGCAGTCCCAATCTTAAACTTCGCGTCTTTGTTCAACAGCATTGTCAACGGGCGAGCTATCTGTGCGTATCCTTCAATAAATTTTTTGAAGAAACCCGTTAATCCTAAGAAAGACTGTACTGCTTTTATATTTTTGGGCATTGCAAACTGCTTGACTGCGTTTGTCTTTTCCTGGCCAGGCCAGATCTTTCCACCTTCAACTGTATGTCCCAAAAATTATATTTTCTTCTCCAAAAAACGACATTTCTTCCACTTAATTTTCAACTGGGCCTCCGATGCGACTTTCAACACCAACTTCAACTTCGTCACGCATTCATCCTCCGATAATCCATAAATTATAATATCGTCTATATATAATTGCATCACGTCTTGTCTGATAAGACCGTCGAAAATACTGTTAACGAACCGTATAAATGCTGCAGGTGAATTAGTAAATCCAAACGGGGCTTTGTTGAACTCGTACAGGCCCTCCTTTGTCACAAAAGCAGTGTATTTGCGACTCTCCTCTTCAATGGGAACGTGGAAAAAACTATTCTCCAGATCCATAACGACAAAAATCTTGGCAGCCTGCAACTTTTCCAGTACATCGTCCATAAGCGGAACTGGGAAACAATCCTTAAGCACCATATTGTTCAACTGCCTGAAGTCAATGCAAATTCTGTTTGAGCCGTCCTTTTTCTTTACGATCACCACTCTGCTTGCGAAGTTGGATGTAGACTTCCGAACAATGTTTGTATTTAGCCACTTGTCAACTTGTTTCCGAATGACCTCACATTCGACTGGCGAATGACGACTTGGCTAAACGGAGTAATTTGCCCATCTGGTATGATCTTCAGTTCGACTGTAGACTGTATCGGCAATTCTGATGGCTTATATGCTTCAATCAACGACGAGACCATTGGCATAAACTGCGGAGGGGTGTATATATCAATCTCTGTTTCGACCACATTATATATACTTAACTCTTTGAGAGGTTCATCGTGCTCCCACGCCGCTGTCAACATGAATGTGTACCCTTTCTCATCCAGCACCATAGTAAACTTGGATACAAAATCGTATCCGAGCAAGGCATCATACTCCATCTTAGCGTCTGGCACGACGACGAACTTCTGTACACCTGTGATACCATCGACTTCTAGCGTTCCCGAAAATTCACCTATCGGCAGCGTTTGTACTGCGCCAAGGCCGCGCAAAACTGAATGACTTCTTTGTAATTCGACGTTTTTTATATTTTTGTATACACTGTTCTTTATTATTGATACGTCGGAACCGGTATCAACCAAGCATTCGACTATGACGTCATTCAAAACAATTTTTTTGCAACGGTTGCTCTCTTTTACAACGTTAACGTTCTTGGTTAATTGTTGGCAATTTTTTGAAATGTGTCCATTACCGTTACACTTGAAACACTTAGTTTCCGATTTACAATCTTTTCGCAAATGTTCTGATGAGCCACAATTAAAACAACGACTTTGTTTTACACTTTGCACATTTTTTTTGCCACTACTGTCTAATTGTGTTCTTTTATTTTCGTTCTCCTTTAATTGTTCATACACCGCGTACTCTTCGTGCAATTCGTAGAATGCCTTACACATGTACATATCGAATTTGTATTCGGTTTTGATACGTAGGCCATCGACTATGTAGCGGATCACTGAAACAACGTCTATGTCGGCACTGAGAGCGGCTAGCTTTCGCATATTCAGAACGTAATCGTGAAAGGATTCATCAGGCAACTTGACGCGTTCTCTTAATTTTGTGTGCACTGCGTCTTTTAAATGCTGATATGTACTCACAAACACAGATTCTAGAAACAATTTAGCAGACTTTGACATTTTGCCTCGTGCTTGTACATATTTTTGTTTCTCACTTAACTCGTATGCTTCTGCATTCTGTTCGAAATTATTAAACCAATATTCGACTGGAACACTGGTATAATTTTCGCAAAACTGTCCGGCGTTATTTTACTTTCTGCGTGTTCAATCTCGTCCACTTGTATTTTTAGCGACAACAACTTAATAATTTCTTGTAAACTTTTATTGTTTTCTTCAACTGTTTCTTCCATTTTTACCATGTTTATTTCTTGCAAAAATTCTATTTCACTTTTTCCTTTTGCGTCGTTTTTCTTATTTGTCGATGCTGGTGTAATTTTTCCCACTGCTTCTTCTGTTTCGTCAATATCCGACATGTCTATATCTTGAAACAATTCTCTTTTACTTTTGCCTTTTGCGTTATTTTTCTTATTTGTACACACTTCCTGATCTTTTTTGTTCTTTTTCATTTCTACCGGAGTATGTGTAGGTCTCATTTTTTATGTATATGCATACGAACCCAACTTTACAATGTATGTACTTATGTTATTTGCGGCTTTGCATTTGCTACTGCGTAGTTTCAACTTTTATCAGCAAATTTATAATTTTGTACTTGTATTATTTCGGCTGTTAACTTCAATATTTAGACACGGTTGAGCCCCCAAATGTAATGTTTATTATGATAATATTTATTAACTAAATATTTGAGAAACAATGTTTAAGGATATAAAAGATCGATTTCAAATCCATGACGATTAATAACTTAACAAATTTCAACTTAAGCAACTTAGCGTGTTCAACTTAACTCGCGTCGACTTCTACTTTACGACTTAAAAATGTTCTTCTTCTACGCTTGACGACTTGCTACTCTTTTCTACTACGATCGTGTGTATTCACGAAAACAGCTGAGCATCGATACCTATCGAAACAGCAATATATCGATAACCCTTTACATAACTGACTTACATATATAATTCATGAGCGTCGCATTTAAAACAGGCATTACCGAGTTTATAAAATTAAATTGTGAAAAGAGAAAAAATTGGTCTGTGACGCTCAATTACGAGTATTTGTGCAATTTCGTAATTAAAATTGCACATCGTGAGCACCATTAAAAATGCCAACGTGTCCTGCTACAATTATTATACTTTGATACCGAAGGTCTCATAGTATATTGGTTTTGTGCAATGTCCGTCATGGTGTCTGTCTGTCCGTCTGTCCGTCCGTATGAACGCAACTTTTTTCGACACCCGTAAAGCTAGAGACTTGAAACTTTGCAATTATGTTTATCCATAGAAGGTACAGATAAAGTGTGAAGATTGGGTTGCCACGCCTACTAGGAGGCTGGGAAATCGATAAATTCGATAACTGAAAACCGATAAAACCAAATATTTCTCACATTCTTACAGCTAGAGTTACCAAATTTTGCACGCAGATAGCTAGTCATGTCCCTGAAAAAACTGCATAAAAATTTTGGATGCCACGCCCACTCCTTCCGCCCCCATTCCCCTTTCACCAAGAAATTGGAAACGCCTATAGTTTTCACATTTTTTGGGCTATAGCCACCAAATTTTGTGTGAAGATAGATATTGACGTTTTAGATGCCACGCCCCATGATTCCGATCCCAACCCCCCCTTCTACTTGAAATTGGAAACGCCTATAGTTTTCACATTTTTCGAGCTAGAGTCACCGAATTTGGTAGGAAGATATATGGTGACATCTACAAAAGGTCTGCACCAAAAATTAGGATGCCACGCCCACCTCTGCCGCCCACTATTTAAAATCGGAAATTTCGATATCTCTTATAGTTTTTAAGCTAGAGCCCGTAAATTGGGTAAAAAGATAGAAGGCAGCATCTACCAAAGATGTGAATCAAAATTTTGGATGCCACGCCCACCTAAGCCACCCGCCTTATAAAATCGGAATCGGCTATATCTTTAACAGTTTTTGAGCTAGAGCCACCAAACTTATTAGGAAGATAGATAGTGACAGTTAAAAACATTTGATTCAAAAATTTGGATGCCACGCCTACCTCTGCCGCCCACCTTTTAAATTTGGGAGTTAAGTTATCTTCCACAGTTTTTGAGCTAGAGTCACCAAATTTGGTAACATGATAGCTGGCGATGTTTACCACATGGCCCACTCCCTTCGCCCCTGCATTCCCTCTTATCAACCGTTCTTTTACTGGTATCAAAGTATTCCGCAGTCGGTTGCGTCCGACTGCAACGTTTTTACTTGTTGTTATTGTTTTTATTCATTTATTTTAAATAGTTAAATTCATCAAGAGTAATCTTATAATTCAAATCACTTGTCACTATGGCAAAACATAGGAAAACTGTTTGATTGTTGGACTACAAATTAAAAATTTTTACTGCTATTATCGTTTTTTTTTTTTCTTATTATATATATCTTAATATATATAAATTACGTGTCATGTTGTTTGTTCGCGATGGACTCCTAAACTACTTAACCGATTTTAATCAAATTTGCACACCGTGTGCAGTTTGATCTAACTTGAGAGATAGGATATTTGTATCTCAATTATTTATCGTTTGGATAAAGTGAAAAAAATATTTGTAATTTATTGTTTATAATTATGTTATTTATTGTTTAGTTCTTTGAATCCGTCATAGGTGTCTGTAACGTAAACGTCAAAGAGAATAAAAGCTACTGATACGATTCAAATGAAATTCTGTGTACCCATAGTCCAGAGCCTGAGGAAGGATATAAGCTAAAATTTAGAAAATTGCCAGTAGCCGAGGAGGTTTGTTCTTTTTGGGTGCCCCAGGAAATACTGGCAAAACCTATATTTTAAATTTATTATAAGCTTAAATCCGAAGAAAAGATTAAAAAGTTGCTGCTGCAGACAGGTGCGATGCACTTACCAAAATCCGCGGAATGTAAAAAAAAATTCAGTTCCTGTCAATTTTTAACAATAATGTAAGAGATAGATAAAATTAATAACTGCTACAAACTAGGCACATGTAATAACAAAAATTTTTTTGTTGCGTGGCAGAACAACGTCTGCCTGAGTCACCTTATATGTATATATATATATATATATATATATATATATATGTATATTAGTTCCATTGACGAAAAGAATGGATGTAAAATTGTCACTCCGACACAAGCAACGTAATTCTGGGGCAGAGTAGATTTTCTGTTCGTTCCGAATGATGCATAAAAAAAAATTATTATAAAAAAATTTTGCACGAAGATAGCTAGTCACATCCCTGAAAAAAACTGCATCAACATTGTGGATGCCACGCCCACTCCTTCCGCCCCCCTCCCAGCTCCTTGAATTGGAAACGCCTATAGCTGTCACATTTTTTGGGCTAGAGCCACCAAATTTTGTGTCAAGATAGGTAGTGAAGTTTTCCAACAAACTGCATAAACAATTTGGATGCCACGCCCACACCTTCCGCCCTTCGCCGTTGTTAAAACAGTTATGTGTGTATCTTCCACATTTTTTTAACTAGAGTCACCAAATTGGGTAGGAAGATATATGGTGACATCTAAAAAAGATCTGCATCATAAATTTGCATGCCACGCCCACCTCTGCCGCCCACTATTTAAAACCGGAAGTTTCGATATCTCTTACAGTTTTTAAGCTAGAGCCCGTAAATTCGGTAGAAAGATAGAAGGCAACATCTACCAAAGATCTGCATCAAAATTTTGGATGCCACGCCCACCCAAGCCACCCAAAATCGGAATCGGCTATATCTATAACAGTTTTTGAGCTAGAGCCACCAAACTTGGTATGAATATAGATGGTGATAGTTAAAAACATTTGATTCAAAAATTTGGATGCCACACCCACCTCTAACGCCCACCATTTAAATTTGGAAGTTCAGTTATCTTCCACAGTTTTTGAGGTAAAGTCACCAAATTTGGTAACATGATAGCTGGCGATGTTTACCACCCGGCCCACTCCTTTGCAAGCAGACTCCTTACCATCCGTTCTTTTACTGGTATCAAAGTATTCCGCAGTCGGTTGCGTCAGACTGCAACGTTTTCACTTGTTATACTTTGATACCGAAGGTCTCATAGTATATTGGTTTTGTGCAATGTCCGTCATGGTGTCTGTCTGTCCGTCTGTCCGTCCGTATGAACGCAACTTTTTTCGACACCCATAAAGCTAGAGACTTGAAACTTTGCAATTATGTTTATCCATAGAAGGTACAGATAAAGTGTGAAGATTGGGTTGCCACGCCTACTAGGAGGCTGGGAAATCGATAAATTCCATAACTGAAAACCGATAAAACCAAATATTTCTCACATTCTTACAGCTAGAGTTACCAAATTTTGCACGCAGATAGCTAGTCATGTCCCTGAAAAAACTGCATCAAAATTTTGGATGCCACGCCCACTCCTTCCGCCCCCATCATCCCTGCTCCTTGAAATTGGAAACGCCTATAGTTTTTACATTTTTTGGGCTAGAGCCACCAAATTTTGTGTCAAGATACATATTGAAGTTCCCCAAAATAATGAATCAAAATTTTTGATGCCCCGCCCCCTGATTCCGAACCCATCCCCCCCTTTTCCGTGAAACTGGAAACGCCTATAGTTTTCACATTTTTTGGGCTAGAGCCACCAAATTTTGTGTCAAGATAGATATTGACGTTCCCCAAAAAAATGATCAAAATTTTGGATGACACGCCCCCTGATTCCGCCCCCATCCCCCCTTCTCCATGAAATTGGAAACGCCTATAGTTTTCACATTTTTTGGGCTGGAGCCATCAAATTTTGTGTCAAGATAGATATTGACGTTCCCCAAAAAAATGCATCAAAACTTGGATGCCACGCCCCCTGATTCCGCCCCCATCCCCCCTCATCAAGAAATTGGAAACGCCTATAGTTTTCACATTTTTTGGGCTAGAGCCACCAAATTTTGTGTCAAGATAGATATTGACGTTCCCCAAAAAAATACATCAAAACTTTGATGCCACGCCCCCTGATTCCGCCCCCATCCCCCCTTATCCATGAAATTGGAAACGCCTATAGTTTTCACATTTTTTGGGCTAGAGCCACCAAATTTTGTGTCAAGATAGGTACTGACGTTCCCCATCAAAACTTGGATGCCACGCCCCATAATTCCGCCCCCATCCCCCCTTCTCCATGAAATTGGAAACGCCTATAGTTTTCACATTTTTTGGGCTAGAGCCATCAAATTTTGTGTCAAGATAGATATTGACGTTCCCCATCAAAACTTGGATGCCACGCCCACTAATTCCGCCCCCATCCCCCCTTCTCCATGAAATTGGAAACGCCTATAGCTTTCACATTTTTTGGGCTAGAGCCACCAAATTTTGTGTCAAGATAGGTACTGACGTTCCCCATCAAAACTTGGATGCCACGCCCCCTAATTCCGCCCCCATCCCCCCCTTCTCCATGAAATTGGAAACGCCTATAGTTTTCACATTTTTTGGGCTAGAGCCATCAAATTTTGTGTCAAGATAGATATTGACGTTCCCCAAAAAAATACATCAAAACTTGAATGCCACGCCCCCTGATTCCGCCCTCATCCCCCCTTCACAAAGAAATTGGAAACGCCTATAGTTTTCACATTTTTTGGGCTAGAGCCACCAAATTTTTTTGTGAAGATAGATATTGACGTTCCCCATAAAAATGCATCAAAATTTTGGATGCCACGCCCACCTCTGCCGCCCACCTTTTAAATTTGGGAGTTAAGTTATCTTCCACAGCTTTTGAGCTAAAGTCACCAAATTTGGTAACATGATAGATGGCGGTGTTTACCACATGGGCCACTCCCTTCGCCCCTGCATTCTCCCTTATCAACCGTTCTTTTACTGGTATCAAAGTATTCCGCAGTCGGTTGCGTCCGACTGCAACGTTTTTACTTGGTGTACAATGTGCTCATTCTTTTTTTTTTGGCAGGGAGGAGTGCATCTAATTAACAACAATTGCAGCTTTATTGTTAATTTGGAATTTAAAAGCAAGCACAACTACTAAAACAGTCATGGACTTACAAATAAAAGCAACTCTGTTTAATATACAATTTTCCAACACTATATATGAATGAAATGTCAAAATTGTCATTAAAAATATAAAATACTCTGCTAACTTGTATATTTGTGAACGAAGTCATTTTGTTGCCAATAATTGTGATTAAAGGAACTAAAAACAAATTTGTTAAGCTGTTTTTTTCAATTTTGGTTCAAAAAGAATGTCAGAGCGTTATACAAAGAACTAAGATAAATGAAATGAATAATTACTCACTCACAGACCTACGGTAATTAAACAAATAAGCGTCTCCAAATGTTCTCTGCACAAAACACCGATCAATCAGATGCTGAGGAGCAGCAGGATGATATGCAACCTCTTGAAGGCTCTCTCACCGGCTCGGCAAGAATATCAAACCTTGACTTCTCGGATGAAATGAGCTATGGCACAAATGGCACCTCCAGCAGCAGCTCCTCGTCCTCGGGTGCACATATGAATGGACAACCTGGAGGCATCGTGCCCAACAATGTTATAATACAGGAGCACCAGCGCAAGGAGAACAATATGTGCAACAATCAGCAATGTGCCGCAGCAAGTTGACAAGCCTCCGCCGAGTGGCCCATTACCTACGAGCGTCAGAAGTTTGCCCAGCTACAACTTCAGCAACAACAGCGAGAGGCAAGTTCATTGATTAGAATAGAACCACCAGCTGTCATACAGGATTCGGGCGACGTCAATATCGATCTTCCTAGTAGCAGTAATGATATAAATGACTCCAAAACAATGCAGCCAGGATTGTCACTGACCGAAGCGGTCCTGAAACGGCAGAGCTCATCCAACAATTGTGGCGATAACTATGCGGAAACTTCAAGAGAAAAAAGCGATCGCCTTCATCAGGAATCATGCAATAAATTTGGTCCTTACGAAAGCTGAAGAACCTGAGCTGGAAGAACCTGTCCCGGAAATAATTATTTTAGATGAACATACGCCAGATGAATCTGTGCCGGATGAACCTATAATAACAGAATCCATTCTAGGTAAACTTCTACCACTAACCGAAGAACAGCTTAGGTGCTATAATGAGCTGATCGTGGGACAGGTGGATGAGGTGCTCGTCTTCAAATTCAATCTCAAGATTACACGCCTAGACATTTCCAAATTGGCTCTTGGCTCAACGATTCTGTGATTAACTTTTACATGAACCTCCTGACAGAACGTTCTGAGCGGAATCATTCATTACCAAAAGTATATGCGATGAATTCATTCTTCGTGCAGCGCCTGCTTCCAGGCTTTAGCAATGTACGACGCTGTACTCGCAGGGTGGACGTCTTCAGCAAGGACATCATTCCGGTGCCGGTGCACACTGGAAACAATCACTGGCGTATGGCCATCATCCACCTGAGGGACAAGTCAATACGCTACTACGATTCGATGGGCGACCAGAATACGGAGGTGTTGTTAGCCCTAAAGGGCTTCCTAGAGAAGGAATCGTTGGACAAACTTAAGAAGCCCTTCGATACAAGTGATTTTGTGATTGAAAATGTCCAGGATATGCCACGGCAAACAAATCAAAACGATTGCGGCGTTTTTAGTTGCATTTTTGCAGAGTATATCTCTCAGAACAAACCGTTAACATTCACGCAGGCAGACATGGACTACTTCCGCAAGAAGATGGCTCTAGAAATATGTAAAGGCGAGCTCTGTATGTAGAGTTTCCTACTTGTTCTATTAATATACCCTTGACTGTGCCATACATGGAATCAAGCAATGCTTGTTTTATAGACAAGTTTGGTTTAGCAAAGAAAACCAAAGACCAGAGGGAGAAAGAGGACGGAGAGGGAAGGCCGCTTCTTGCACTGACAGGCAGCGTCAGCTTTGGCGCTTTTACATTCGAATTTTATGAACTTTTTTTCGTTTTTTTTCTATTCGTAACTTTTTCATTACATTTCGACTTGTACAATTTACTGGCTACTTGCTGTTGTTGTTGTTATTTGGCTGCAACTGCCGTGCTTGCTGGTTAATGGTTGTAGTTGCTGTTGTTGTTGTTGTTTATAAGCTAATTACATAAGCTCGTTATTAGGCGAATAACTTGTTTCTTCATTTGCAGCTGGCTTCTGTTGCTGTTGCTTCTACTGCTGCCAGCAAATAAGAAAACTTTTTTAATTATAGCCTCATTTAGATTTGACGTTAGCTCCGTCGCATGTCTGCTTGCCTCCCTTGCTCCTATTCACAGCTTGCCTTTCCCTTTCCGACTTCCTTGGCTTATGCTTCTTATCTTTACAATCTAATCAGTGCATATTTAATTTAATTTTCAGCACTGTGACAAACAATTGTAATGTACTTCAAGGACAGCCCGCAGCTTCTCAATGACTAAGTTTCTATCCAAAAGCTGGTGCCCAGCTGATGATGAAACAACTCTGCCAATCAGCCAATTTCCGCTCAACACCTCGCTACAGTAAGAATATCACAGGTGAAAAGTTATTGAACTGGTTATTAAGATATGGTATAATGAAGCTTTGAATAATTTTCTAGGCAGCAGATACTTTTTAATATTCATTACTTATTAGTAACTGTATCATAAGTTAAGACATTGTTCAGAAAGGCAACAGAAACAATAAAGTTATGTAAAATGTATTTTTACTTTAAATTAAAAGACAAAATGTTTCTTTAATTATTAAATCAATTGACTTTGTAAGGAAAGTATAAATATATACCTTTTGCGTATAGGACACATTTAGCCATAAGTCAAGTATATTTATTTCCAATTTCCTTTCGCTTCTTTCTATTGCTTTATATGCACACTTTGTTAAAGAGTTTATTCACACTTATTAACAACTTAACTCACTTAAAACACAAATTATATTTGATTGCCTGCACATCAAAATAAAACTCTATAAATATCACTTCAAGATATGTTTATCACATATCAGAGTATATTTAAGTGCTGTTTTAACAAATGTAAAATTCTTGCCATTTTTTACAGCAATGAAAATACGAGATTTTCCTTCTATCTTTCTTGCTTTTTTCTTATGTTGCAACCAACACACAACAAGTAAAATGTGTATGGAAAATTTAGTTTATGCAGCATTTGCATATAATATATGTATGTGTGAAAGTATCTTTGTGAACATTCGAGCCAGACGCAAGGCAAATACGCTCCAAATGCTCGCCTTGTTAGTTGTTGACTGCAATTTCCTTGGCATGCAAGGGAGTGTGCAAGTGTGTGTGTGTGTGCTCAACAAATATTTGGTTTACGTCAAATTGACTCGCATGAGTTAATCAAAAAATGATTTGTTATTCGTTGCAAATGCATCCGCCTCCACATCCACATCCGGATCCGCCTCAACGTACTCAGTTCAAGCAGATGCTAAAATCAGCAACAGCCGCAAATTTATATTTAAGCATCAAACCAAAGAGCTCTTCCCGGGGCACTCGAAGAGCACTTTTGGTGCTTATTTCACGCGCTCGCTCTCTCTGTCTCATTAATAAGCACAAGCATTTCCCATAAACTTACAACTCCAACACACACAGATACAGACAGACAATCAGTCCAGTACTTACATTTAGTTAAATATATTCGCACAAGTTGAGCGGAATGGACAAGGCAGAAGAGGACAGAAGGCAACCAACCCCCCAGACCCAGGCTAAACAAGATAAATGAGTAATGTGAAAATGAAACATCACCTTTAAGACGACGACGAAGCCGAAACAGAAAGAGAAACCCTGGATGGAAGAATATAATCTGAAGTCTCTAGTTCTTGTAGTCTCTGAGATCGACGCGTTCATACAAACAGACAGACAGAAAGACAGACGGACGGACGGACTGTTGATGCTGATCAAGAATATATATACTTTATGGGGCCGGAGATGATTCCTTCTGCCTGTTACATACTTTTGCACAAAACCATTATACCCTTTTTATCCATTTTATGGGTTCAGGGTATAAAAAGAAGATATTGGCTAGATAAAAATTTTATGATTTTAATGGATTAATTGAATTGAATTGATTACTGGAACTTATACGGCTACTGTATGAGGAGGAGGAGGAGGAAAAATCGACTCTGACCACCATATGTGTATATATATTTTCTCTGGCCACGCTGATCCTGTGTGTTTTTTCGATTTGATTTGATTTGATAAAATTTTGATTTAGCGTGAGTAGTTGATTGGTGCCAAGAGAAGGTATCTTTTCGATTTGATTTGATTAAGTAATTGATGGTATTTTGTAATCGAAAATGAATTAAATTATTACATTTGAAAAAATGTAATTTCATATATGTATGTATATAGTGTGAAACCAGTGGCCTTTCTGTGCACATACATACATACATACATATGTACGTATAAACCGGCTCTAAACAAAAATGGTTGCCCTAATGACTGTCCGTTTGCTTACTTTGCTTTTGTTTTTGGCCAATTGTTGGTGTCTTTATACGGTGCTAACGCACCCTTCTGCCTACTGCCTGTTTGTTGCCGCTGCTGCTGTTGATGTTGACCACTTCTCTACCTCAATTTTGGAATGTGTATTAAATACATACATATGTATATACACACACCACACAAACCAAATTATTGTCTCCTTTTAATTAATAATAAATAAATAAATAAATATAATCTTGCTGTGATGTTATCGAAAAATTTGAAAAACAAACAAACAAATAAACGCTCGTTCAGTCAGTCTGTTTAAAATTTTCCTAAATAATAATAATAATATATATAATTTATTCAACCAAGATTTCTCTGTGTATTTGAATACACAAAATTAAAATTAAAATAAATTCAAATAGTTGCTATAATAAAACAAGTAAGAAGGCTCCGACTAGGAGATACCCCGAACCCTATACTTAACGCGCACAGTCATTGTCTGTATGCATCTGTGACCTTAACTTCAATCTTCCATATCTCTGGTGTTTCTCAGCCGATTTCGATGAAATTTTCAGAAAAGCTCTATCGTTATCCATTATTTTAACCCCTATTTTAACATTTGTCAAATTTTGTAATCGATTACATGTGTATATCGGAAACTAGAATAGTTATCGATAATTTGAAAAAAAAATTGGTTCCGCTCATGGTATAGGAGAACTTATATTCAAAATCTGAAGTCTCTAGCTCTTGTAGTCTCTGAGATCGACGCGTTCATACAGACGGACGGACAGACGGACATGGCTATATCGACTCGGCTGTTGATGCTGATCAAGAATATATATACTTTATGGGGTCGGAGATGCTTCCTTCTGCCTGTTACAAACTTTTGCACAAAACCATTATACCCCTTTTACCCATTTTATGGGTTAGGGGTATAAATAGCCGAATTCTCCTAGTGTAATAAACTCTTGTTTTCTTTTCCATAAAATAAAAGTGTTATCGATAAATCTGAAAAGTACAAGTGAACGCCTACACAACGCCATAATAATAATAATAATAACATTCAGGTCAAGTTGTTTTTCACCTATTAACTACCCTTATTATTTTCTGGCCCCATTACCAAATTGATCGATTATTATAAATATATAAATACATTATTTTGTATAAAGTGAAATGTAATAAAATTGGTTCTTATATTTTTAAAACATATATTTTACCACATACGGACCGCATCGGCAAACCGATAAATTCGATAACTCTACCAAAAATTAACTCCTCTTGTAGGCAAGTGCATACTCACATATATGTGAAATGCAATAAATTCTCTTTTTATATTATGCATTTATATAAATTTATTTTCTCCAAATAAACGCACTAAAAAATTACCAATATGTATTGGAAAATTAATAAATTCTTCTACAAATAAATAAATGCACATTTCGCATTTCGCATCCAATACCTTGTCTCTTTTGTGATGCAACAAAGTTGTACAAAATGCTGTTAACTTGACTATTATTGAGGGCGAAATTTTCTCCTTCTTCTTCTTCTTCAACAATAACATACATACATATATAATTCATGAGCGTCGCATTTTAATCAGGCATTACCGAGTTTATAAAATTAAATTGTGAAGAGAAAAAAATTGATAAGTGGAATATAAAAAAGAATATCTTGGCCAGATAAAAGTTTGATGACCGTTTTTTCTGAGGCTGGATATATTGGTTAATGGATTATTGGTTAATGAATTGAATTGATTACTGGAACTTCTACTGCTGCTGGATGAGGAGGAGGAGGAGGAAGGATCGACTCTGACCACCATCTGTGTATATATATTTTCTCTGGCCACGCTGATCCTGGCTGGTTTTTTCATTTGATTTGATTTGATAAAATTTTGATTTAGGGTCAGTAGTTGATTGGTGCCAAGAGAAGGTATCTTTTCGATTTGATTTGATTAAGTAATTGATGGTATTTTGTAATCGAAAATGAATTAAATTATTACATTTGAAAAAATGTAATTTCATATATGTATGTATATAGTGTGAAACCAGTGGCCTTTCTGTGCACATACATACATACATACATATGTACGTATAAACCGGCTCTAAACAAAAATGGTTGCCCTAATGACTGTCCGTTTGCTTACTTTGCTTTTGTTTTTGGCCAATTGTTGGTGTCTTTATACGGTGCTAACGCACCCTTCTGCCTACTGCCTGTTTGTTGCCGCTGCTGCTGTTGATGTTGACCACTTCTCTACCACAATTTTTGAATGTGTATTAAATACATACATATGTATATACACACACCACACAAACCAAATTATTGTCTCCTTTTAATTAATAATAAATAAATAAATAAATATAATCTTGCTGTGATGTTATCGAAAAATTTGAAAAACAAACAAACAAATAAACGCTCGTTCAGTCAGTCTGTTTAAAATTTTCCTAAATAATAATAATAATATATATAATTTATTCAACCAAGATTTCTCTGTGTATTTGAATACACAAAATTAAAATTAAAATAAATTCAAATAGTTGCTATAATAAAACAAGTAAGAAGGCTCCGACTAGGAGATACCCCGAACCCTATACTTAACGCGCACAGTCATTGTCTGTATGCATCTGTGACCTTAACTTCAATCTTCCATATCTCTGGTGTTTCTCAGCCGATTTCGATGAAATTTTCAGAAAAGCTCTATCGTTATCCATTATTTTAACCCCTATTTTAACATTTGTCAAATTTTGTAATCGATTACATGTGTATATCGGAAACTAGAATAGTTATCGATAATTTGAAAAAAAAATTGGTTCCGCTCATGGTATAGGAGAACTTATATTCAAAATCTGAAGTCTCTAGCTCTTGTAGTCTCTGAGATCGACGCGTTCATACAGACGGACGGACAGACGGACAGACGGACATGGCTATATCGACTCGGCTGTTGATGCTGATCAAGAATATATATACTTTATGGGGTCGGAGATGCTTCCTTCTGCCCGTTACATACTTGTGCACAAAACCATTATACCCCTTTTACCCATTTTATGGGTTAGGGGTATAAATAGCCGAATTCTCTTAGAGTAATAAACTCTTTTTTTCTTTTCCATAAAATCTGCTGAAATACTGCACTTTAGAGCCCTCTAGATCTACATAGATCGAACAATGAATTAATATAAATTAAATCCATATTTGTAAAAGTGTTATCGATAAATCTGAAAAGTACAAGTGAACGCCTACACAACGCCATAATAATAATAATAATAATAGCATACAGGTCAAGTTGGTTTTCACCTATTGACTACCCTTATTATTTTCTGGCCCCATTACCAAATTGATCGATTATTATAAATATATAAATACATTATTTTGTATAAAGTGAAATGTAATAAAATTGGTTCTTATATTTTTAAAACATATATTTTACCACATACGGACCGCATCGGCAAACCGATAAATTCGATAACTCTACCAAAAATTAACTCCTCTTGTAGGCAAGTGCATACTCACATATATGTGAAATGCAATAAATTCTCTTTTTATATTATGCATTTATATAAATTTATTTTCTCCAAATAAACGCACTAAAATATTACCAATATGTATGGCAAAATTAATAAATTCTTCTACAAATAAATAAATGCACATTTCGCATTTCGCATCCATGCAACATAGTTTTAACAAGTAAGAAGGCTCTAGTCGAGATTTCCCGACTAGGAGATACCCCGAACCCTGTACATAACGCGTACAGTCATTTTCTGTATGCATCTGTGACTAAACTGCAATCTTCGATATCTCTGGTGTTTCTAAACCGATTTCGATGAAGTTTTCAGAAAAGTTATATCGTTACCCATTATTTCAACCCCAATTTTTACATTTTCCAAATTCGATAAATTTTTGTAATCGATTACATGTGTATATCGGAAACGGAAATAGTTATCGAAAATCAGAAACAAACTTTTACTGCCTAGGACTTAGATGAGCTTATGTACAAAATCTCTAGGACTTATAGTCTCTGAGATCGACGCGTTCACACATACAGACGGACAGACGGACGGACATGGCTATATCGACTCGGCTGTTGATGCTGATCAAGAATATATATAATTTATAGGGTCGGAGATGCTTCCTTCTGCCTGTTACATACTTTTGCACAAATCCATTATACCCCTTTTACCCATTTCATGGGTTCGGGATATAAAAAATGCTGTTAACTTGACTATTATTGAGGGCGATATTTTCTCCTATGACCGCTAATGTCGTCTTCTTCTTCTTCAACAATAACATACTTATATATATAATTCATGAGCGTCGCATTAAAAACAGGCATTACCGAGTTTATAAAATTAAATTGTGAAAAGAGAAAAAATTGGTCTGTGACGCTCAATTACGAGTATTTGTGCAATTTCGCAATTAAAATTGCACATCGTGAGCACCATTAAAAATGCCAACGTGTCCTGCTACAAATATTCTACAATGCGCTCTTTCTTTTTTTTTTGGCAGGGAGGAGTGCAACTAACTAACTAACAAAACAACAATTGCAGCTTTATGGTTAATTTGGTATTTAAGCAAGCACAACTTCTAAAACAGTCATGGACTTACAAATAAAAGCAACTCTGTTTAATATACAATTTTCCAACACTATATATGAATGAAATGTCAAAATTGTCATTAAAAATATAAAATACTCCGCTAACTTGTATACTTGTGAACGAAGTCATTTTGTTGCCAATAATTGTGATTAAAGGAACTAAAAACAAATTTGTTAAGCTGTTTTTTTCAATTTTGGTTCAAAAAGAATGTCAGAGCGTTATACAAAGAACTAAGATAAATGAAATGAATAATTACTCACTCACAGACCTACGGTAATTAAACAAATAAGCGTCTCCAAATGTTCTCTGCACAAAACACCGATCAATCAGATGCTGAGGAGCAGCAGGATGATATGCAAACTCTTGAAGGCTCTCTCACCGGCTCGGCAAGAATATCAAACCTTGACTTCTCGGATGAAATGAGCTATGGCACAAACGGCACCTCCAGCAGCAGCTCCTCGTCCTCGGGTGCACATATGAATGGACAACCTGGAGGCATCGTGCCCAACAATGTAATAATACAGGAGCACCAGCGCAAGGAGAACAATATGTGCAACAATCTTGTCAGCAATGTGTCGCAGCAAGTTGAGAAGCCTCCGCCGCCTCCGGCATTGCTCCTCATCGACCAATTCACTGAGTGGCCCTATGAGCGTCAGGAGTTTGCCCAGCTACAACCTCAGCAACAACAGCGAGAGGCAAGTTCATTGATTAGGATAGAACCACCAGCTGTCATGCAGGATTCGGGCGACGTCAATATCGATCTTCCTAGTAGCAGTAATGATATAAATGACTCCAAAACAATGCAGCCAGGATTGTCACTGACCGAAGCGGTCCTGAAACGGCAGAGCTCATCCAACAATTGTGGCGATAACTATGCGGAAACTTCAAGAGAGAAAAGCGATCGCCTTCATCAGGAGGCGAATCATGCAATAAATTTGGTCCTTACGAAAGCTGAAGAACCTGAGCTGGAAGAACCTGTCCCCATTCTAGGTAAACTTCTACCACTAACCGAAGAACAGCTTAGGTGCTATAATGAGCTGATCATGGGACAGGTGGATGAGGTGCTTGTCTTCAAATTCAATCTCAAGATTACACGCCTAGACATTCGCAAATTGGCTCTTGGCTATTGGCTCAACGATTCTGTGATTAACTTTTACATGAACCTCCTGACAGAACGTTCTGAGCGGAATCATTCATTACCAAAAGTATATGCGATGAATTCATTCTTCGTGCAGCGCCTGCTTCCAGGCTTTAGCAATATACGACGCTGGACTCGCAGGGTGGACATCTTCAGCAAGGACATCATTCCGGTGCCGGTGCACACTGGAAACAATCACTGGTGTATGGCCATCATCCACCTGAGGGACAAGTCAATACGCTACTACGATTCGATGGGCGACCAGAATACGGAGGTGTTGTTAGCCCTAAAGGGCTTCCTAGAGAAGGAATCGTTGGACAAACTTAAGAAGCCCTTCGATACAAGTGATTTTGTGATTGAAAATGTCCAGGATATGCCACGGCAAACAAATCTAAACGATTGCGGCGTTTTTAGTTGTAGCTATGCAAATTATATCTCTCAGAACAAACCGTTAACTTTCACGCAGGCAGACATGGACTACTTCCGCAAAAAGATGGCTCTAGAAATATGTAAAGGCGAGCTCTGTATGTAGAGTTTCCTACTTGTTCTATTTATATACTCTTGACTGTGCCATACATGGAATCAAGCAATGCTTGTTTTCTAGACAAGTTTGGTTTAGCAAAGAAATCCAAAGACCAAAGGGAGAGAGAGGACGGAGAGGGAAGGACGCTTCTTGCACTGACAGGCAGCGCCAGCTTTGGCGCTTTTACCTTCGCATTTTATGAACTTTTTTTTCGTTTTTTTTTCTATTCGTAACTTTTTCATTACATTTCGACTTGTACAATTTTCTGGCTACTTGCTGTTGCTGATGTTATTTGGCTGCAATTGCCGTGCTTGCTGGTTAATGGTTGTTGTTGCTGTTGTTGTTGTTGCTGTTGTTTTTGTTGTTTATAAGCTAAATACATAATGTAGTAGGCCACCTCTAACAACCACCGTAACAGCATACTAGTCTTGATCTCATTAACATGATCACATTAACACGGTCACATTAACAACACAACATAGAAATGTAAGACTCATAATGGAATGTAAAGAAGAAAGAAAATGTTAAGACTGACGCGCAAGAAGCGCGCCAGTCAGTCATCGTGTAACCTTTGAAGAGAAGAGTGGTGTCAACGTATTCTACAATAAAGTGCAATTAACTATATTCATATTTCCTGTATATAATCTCTCTGGCTATCCTGCCACAAATTCAGAAGTGGGATTACTCGCGATGAGCGACTTGAATTTAAGTGAATTTTCGACGGCGCAGCTGAAGAATTGGCTTTCAGTGCTAGGTTTACCTACAACGGGCACCAAGGCCGAATTAATGGCTCGACTCAGCGCTTGTTCAATGGATCTTCGTGGTGAGCCACCCGAGTTTGTCATACAAGAGGAGCGCATCGACGACAGACCGGGGCCTTCTCAAAATGCATCGGTGCAACAAACATCGGAAGCATCGGCTGTCGAGCTTCAACTCGGGCGAAACGCCGAGGGGTGAGCTGCAAAAACTACGCAACGAAATGGAAGCCACAAAAAAATTACTACAGCAGCTTCAACAAGAAGTAGCGCTCACAGCACAAAGGCAAAGAGACGACGACAGCGAAATCGGCGAAAACAACGGTAAAGACGACAACGGCGGCAGCAGTAGCGACAACGACGGCAACGGCGACAACAGCGGCAGCAGTAGCGACAACAACGGTAACGGCGATGGCGGCGCCAGCATCAGCGTTAACAGCAACAGCCTCTACACTATTAACAGAGACGTAGCAGCTGTTAACAACTGCGGGATCGATGTGAACAACAGCAGTATCGATAGACATGTTATTACCAGCATCGATACTCATGACGATAGCAACGCAGTGTTGGGCAACACTATCCCCGACAGCGGTACACAACACCAGTACCGAAACGTAAACAAGCTTCGCGGATCAACAATAGCTGCGCTCGCTTTAGCAAAAGAAATCGCGCAGGATTACAACGGCGAATCATGCGTGCGCATTTGGGCCAAGCAGATAAATAACATTGCGCGCATTTATGAGTTAGACGCCACGTACTGCCACTTGTTAATCTTAGCAAAGTTAAAGGGCAAGGCACAGCAATGGCTACTTAGTAACGATGAGCGCATTTTGAGATCAGCTGACCAACTGTTGGAACAGTTGATCTTAACGTTCGGCGGAAGCACTTCAAAAGCGGAGAATCGGAACATGTTCCAAAAGCGAATTTGGAAATTCGGAGAGAGTTTTTTTGCGTATTATGAGGAAAAGATAATGCTCGCTAGCAGAATCAACATCGACAAAGAGGAGCTGCTGGAAAACATCATAGAGGGCATTCCAACTCCAAGCTTGCGCAACCAGGCGCGCATCCAGTGCTTCAACGAACCAGCACAAATCCTAAAGGCGTTCGCAGGAATACATTTAGCAAACAGAAAGCCGCACACCCAGTCCAAATCAGAAGACAACAAAGAAGTCCGATGCTTAAACTGCAACTCACGGGGTCACTTACTCAAGGAGTGCCGCAAACCAAAGCGTGAGACTGGTTCGTGCTATGCATGTGGCGTGTTTGGCCACTTCGTGGGACAATGTCCAGAAAGAAAGGGTATCATTTCTAACAGTTATGTAAGTCAGTTTAGAATATATTTTGCAGACGCTATCTTACACCCATTAATTGCAGAATGCCTCATAGACTCGGGAAGTCCCATTTCGTTTATTAAAGAATATCTTGTGCCTAAGGAAATAGCACTAAATCCTGTTTTAAATTCGTATTATGGCCTAAATCACAGCGAGTTAAGCATTTATGGAAAAGCGATCTGTTATGTTTTGAAAAATAAATCAAAAAATTTTATTTTCATTTAAACGTCGTAGCTAACGAGTCTATGGGCCATGATGTAGTGTTTGGGAGGGATTTCATGTACGCATGCGATCTTAAGTTAGATTTAAGCACCTTGAGGATGGTTACAGTGGAGAAGATGGAAACGCAACATGCTGATGACGAAGCGTTCGTGCCGACAGTCAGTCCTATTATCAACGAAACTGTTAGTCCTCAAATTAACGAAGCAGTTATGAAAACAGTTAGTTCCAAAAATAATACAGCTGATGTGAAATCATTTACGCCAAAGGTTGAAAACAAAATTAATAAGACAGTTACGCCCAAGGTCGAAGACAAAATTAGTAAGACAGTTATGCCCAAAGTTAAAAACAAAGTTAGTGAGACAGTTATGCCCAAAGTTAAAAACAAAGTTAGTGAGACAGTTATGCCCAAAGTTAAAAACAAAGTTAGTGAGATAGTTATGCCCAAAGTTAAAAAAGAAATTAGTATAACTGTTACGCCAGATATTAACACAACAGTTATACCATCAGATAGTTCGAATATGGATTCTACAATTAAAACAACAGTTTTGGACAACAGAGAAACAACAGCTATGTCTACAGCAAGTCAGCAAGAAAACGAACCACCTTTCGCAACGGTATGGCAATTAGCAAATTTAAAAAACAGCTCAACGAATAATTTAGCAGTATGTTCAAGAGCTAATACGGTAATGGTTCTCGATCAGCCAGCCGAGGAAAGTGATGTAAAATTAAAAGATTTTAAAGATAAAGGTAGCACAGATATTATGAGTGAAAATTTTCACAATGAGATGTTCGACATCAATTTAACAGAAGACGGGACGATTAGCTACAACATAGGAAACAATGTAAATTACACAACACAATGCAGATTCAAACAAGCAATAGAAAACTTTTACATAAACGCTAAAAAGCCAGACGAACCAGTAGTCAAATGTGAGATAAAGCTTATCCTCGAAAAGTCTAAACCTTTCAGTTGCAACCCTAGACGACTATCATATACAGAAAAGGACAAATTACAACAACTGTTAGACGAATACCTTAGAAACGGAATCATACAGCCCAGCAACTCAGAATATGCTTCGCCAATAGTTTTGGTAAAGAAAAAACCAGGAGACCTAAGACTATGCATAGACTTTAGAAAACTTAACAAAGTGCTAGTTAAGGATAACTATCCTCTACCACTGATCGACGATCTACTAGACAGTCTAGTCAACAAAACAGTATTTTCAAAGCTAGATCTTAAAAATGGGTATTTTCATATATTCGTAGAAAAAGAGTCAGTTAAATACACATCATTTGTTACACCGCTGGGACAATTTGAATTCCTTAGAATGCCGATGGGCTTAAAAACAGCTTCGGCTGTATTTCAACGGTTCATAAACAGAATCTTTTCCGACTTAATTAGGGAAAACAAAGTTGCAGTATACATGGACGATATAATGGTAGCGAGCAAGAACATTTGGAAACGCTTACAGAAGTATTTAAAAGGCTGTCTCAGAACAAACTAGAGTTACGCTTGGACAAATGCGAGTTTTTACAATCGAGCATAAAATACCTAGGATTTCTAATAACTGAAGAAGGCATTCGCGCCGATAACAAAGGCATAGAGGCAGTTCAAAATTTCCCAGTACCCGATAAAACACATGCCGTTCAAGGCTTTTTAGGACTATGCTCATACTTCCGAAGGTTCATAAAAGATTATTCAACATTAGCAAAGCCTTTGTATGACTTACTTAAAAAAGACAAACAATTCGAATTTACCGCAAAGGAGTTAAACTGTTTCCTAATGCTCAAAGATAAGTTAATACAGTCACCGGTTGTAGCGTTATACGACCATAAACACGAAATTGAGTTACACTGCGATGCTAGTGCTTTAGGATTCGGGGCCGTGCTGCTTCAAAGAAAATTAGATGGAAAACTTCATCCAATATTCTACTTTTCAAAGCGCACATCAGAAACAGAAGCTAAATACCACAGTTTCGAATTATCTGGCTATTCTGGCTATCCTGCCACAATAAGCTCGATATTAGGCGAATTACTTCACCCAGAAAAACAACGCAACGAGAATCCACTACGAAAATAGTAAATTTTACTATGTGGGTTTTAACTATGAAACGTAGTAAAAATCAGTATAAACAATGTTGATTCAACTAAAAACATAGTTAAACAGCAAAATGAACATGAAACGTATTTACTTTTAAGAGCCTGCACCTTAAAACAAAATGCGTAAACTTCAAGATGACAATGCATGTTCATTTTAACGATGAATCATATTTAATCCAACTATGCCCGCATTATCAAATATTAAATTTTAAAATTAAATGTCCGTTTTAATAAATTATATTTAATTCTGAAACTCTTCATATTGAGATTGACTATGTTCCGCATTCAAATCTAAGAGCAGGCATTTTGTTCCCGCACCTTTTCCGTTTTAAGTCAAAACTAACTGCATACGAAATGTGTTCGGCAACAGCGCAATGGTGAAGGCATCCGCTAAGTAAACGGGAAATCCAGGTTCGAATCCCATCGCAGGTCATCATATTTCGTATTCGGTGAGTTTTGATATAAACTAATTTTCATCTTTCTAGCATTTTTAATAATTTAAATTATATTTCTAACAATTCTAGAAGCAGCATGCGAGTGTATTAAAATCAACAGTTGTCCGTGTTTTCAGGTGTCCGAGATGTTAAAATGAAAAATTCCATATTCAAATTAAATATGAACAATATTCGAATATTATATTTTTGTGCATCAATATTTACATATCCAACACCTTAATTTAACTATGAAAAACGTTAATTTTAATATTTCATAGTAATTCTTGATTTAACATTTTCACTAGTCAAGTTTACCATATTCATGTTTAAGATGAAATTATACCCGAAAATAGTTAAAGTTACCATGAATATGGTTATCTGTACTACGTTTTCCCTGAGTGTTGTTTCTTCATTTGCAGCTGACTGCTGTTGCTGTTGCTTCTACTGCTGCCAGCAAATAAGAAAACTTTTTTAATTATAACCTCATTTAGATTTGACGTTAGCTCCGTCGCGTG
This sequence comes from Scaptomyza hsui, assembly GCA_018152825.1. Classification (NCBI taxonomy): domain Eukaryota; kingdom Metazoa; phylum Arthropoda; class Insecta; order Diptera; family Drosophilidae; genus Scaptomyza; species Scaptomyza hsui. The sequence continues at coordinate 5,482,084 of JAECXO010000287.1, read as the reverse complement.
TCTGCTTGCCTCCCTTGCTCCCATTCACAGCTTGCCTTTCCCTTTCCGACTTCCTTGGCTTATGCTTTTTATACCCTGAACCCATGAAATGGGTAAAAAGGGTATAATGGTTTTGTGCAAAAGTATGTAACAGGGATAAGGAAGCATCTCCGACCCTATAAAGTGTATATATTCTTGATCAGCATCAAAAGCCGAGTCGATATAGCCATGTCCGTCTGTCCGTCCGTCTGTCCGTATGTATGAACGCGTAGATCTCAGAGACTATAAGAGCTAGAGACTTCAGATTTTGAACATAAGCTTATCTAAGTCCTAGGTAGTACAAGTTTGTTTCCGATTATCGATAACTCTTTTCGTTTCCGATATCGATAACAATAAAATTCTGAGTTTTGAAAATGTGAAATGTTTTTTAAAAACTTGATACAAAATCATGAACATCTGCGAAAATTTAATCAAAATTGGTTAAGAAACACAGAAGTTAAACCAGTTTTAATTTTCCTGTTGACCAAGGTCCATAGCAGCAGCTGCAATCAGTATAGTACATGTAGGCATGCATGTGTGAAGAGTACAGCATGATATGCGTCCACAGCATGCAGATATTTGCTGCGCAAAGATATCAAAGGACTTAATGCAGTTACATAAATGCAAACGTTTTTTGTAGCCACGCGTTTATCGTTTTTTGTTGTTTTTTGTCAAATACATTTAGTTTTTAATAAAACCATCTGCTGCCTTAGATGATCCTTTAGTACCTGTGTTATCCGAAATTGGTTTGAATGAAAACATGCGCCTTAGACTTTTTGGTTACCCTTTAGTACCTGTGGCTTACCCACCAACACTTGTACTACCCGACCTACCTGTTAGCCTGCTTAAATTTGCCTACCTAAGGGAATTTTTCCCCGAAGTCCTTTTAAGGGAAAATTTGTCAATAAAAAAGTCAGCATTTGTGATCTTGGTATGAAATAAGGTTAAAAGTAAGCCTTCTTGAATGTCATTACTGCAGGCGTTGATTTAGTTAACTGCGAACTATTACATCGAACGGTTGTGTTCAAAAATTTACTGTGCTATTTTCTGTGATTGTGACAAAAAATTTACTGTGGTTTTTTACGTAATTGTTTAAAAGTAGTGCGTGTTAAATTCGCCGTCATCAAGGATTTGGAAAAACGCAAGTCATTTTTGATTTTTATACCCCTAACCCCTACCCCTTACTAAATGGGTAAAAGTGGTATAATGGGGTATAATGTGTAAAAGTATGTAACAGGCAGCAGGAAGCATCTCCGACCCCATAAAGTATATATATTCTTGATCAGCATCAACAGCAGAGTTGATATAGCCATGTCCGTCTGTCCGTCCGTCTGTCCGTCTGTATGAACGCGTCGATCTCAGAGACTACAAGATCTAGAGACTTCAGATTTTGAATATAAGTTCTCCTATACCATAGACAGAACAAGTTTGTTTCAAACTATCGATAACTATTCTGGTTTCCGATATACACATGCAATCGATTACAAAAAATCTAGAATTTGGAAAATGTAAAAATGGGGATTTAAATAATGGGTAACGATATAACTTTTCTGAAAATTTCATCGAAATCGGCTGAGAAACACCAGAGATATCGAAGATTGAAGTTTAGGTCACAGATGCATGCAGACAATGACTGTACGCGTTAAGTATAGGGTTCGGGGTATCTCCTAGTCGGGAAATCTCGACTAGAGCCTTCTTACTTGTTATCTTTACAATCTAATCAGTGCATATTTAATTTGATTTTCAGCACTGTGAAAAACAATTGTAATGTACTTCAAGGACAGCCTGCAGCTTCTCAATGACTAAGTTTCTATCCAAAAGCTGGCGCCCAGCTGATGATGAAACAACTCTACCAATCAGCCAATATCCGCTCAACACCTCGCTACAGTAAGAATAACACAGGCGAAAAGTTATTGAACTGCTTATTAAGATATGGTATAATGAAGCTTTGAATAATTTTCTAGGCAGCAGATACTTTTTAATATTCATTACTTATAAGTAAATGTATCATAAGTTAAGATATTGTTCAGAAAGGCAACAGAAACAATAAAGTTATGTAAATGTTTCTTTAATTATTAAATAAATGGACTTTGTAAGGAAAGTATACATATATACCTTTTGGGTATAGGACACATTCCCTTTAGCCATAAGTCAAGTATATTTATTTCCAATTTCCTTTCGCTTCTTTCTATTGCTTTATATGCACACTTTGTTAAAGAGTTTATTCACACTTATTAACAACTTAACTCAATTTGCATTTCAATAACTGAAATTAATTTAAACACAAATTATATTTGATTGCCTGCACATCAAAATAAAACTCTATAAATATTACTATAAGATATGTTTATCGCATATCAGAGTATATTTAAGTGCTGTTTTAACATATGTAAAATTCTTGCCTTTTTCTACAGCAATGAAGCGTAAGAATACGAGATTTTCCTTCCTTCTTTCTTGCTTTTTTCTTATGTTGCAACCAACACACAACAAGAAAAATGTGTATGGAAAATTTAGTTTATGCAGCATTTGCATATAATATATGTATGTGTGAAAGTATCTTTGTGAACAGTTTCGAGCCAGACGCAAGGCAAATACGCTCCAAATGCTCGCCTTGTTAATTGTTGACTGCAATTTCCTTGGCATGCAAGGGAGGGTGCAAGTGTGTGTGTGTGTGCTCAACAAATATTTGGTTTATGTCAAATTGACTCGCATGAGTTAATCAAAAGATGATTTGTTATTCGTTGCAAATGCATCCGCCTCCACATCCACATCCGGATCCGCCTCAACGTACTCAGTTCAAGCAGATGCTAAAATCAGCAACAGCCGCAAATTTATATTTAAGCATCAAACCAAAGAGCTCTTCCCGGGGCACTCGAAGAGCACTTTTGGTGCTTATTTCACGCGCTCGCTCTCTCTGTCTCATTAATAAGCACAAGCATTTCCCATAAATTTACAACTTCAACACACACAGATACAGACAGACAATCAGTCCAGTACTTACATTTAGTTAAATATATTCGGACAAGTTGAGCGGAATGGGCAAGGCAGAAGAGAACAGGAGGCAACCAACCCCCCAGACCCAGGCTAAACAAGATAAATGAGTAATGTAAAAATGAAACATCACCTTTGCCTTTAAGACGACGACGAAGCCGAAACAGAAAGAGAAACCCTGGATGGAAGAATATAATCTGAAGTCTCTAGTTCTTGTAGTCTCTGAGATCGACGCGTTCATACAGACAGACAGACAGACGGACGGACTGTTGATGCTGATCAAGAATATATGTATATACTTTATGGGGCCGGAGATGCTTCCTTCTGCCTGTTACATACTTTTGCACAAAACCATTATACCCTTTTTACCCATTTTATGGGTTCAGGGTATAAAAAGAAGATATTGGCTAGATAAAAATTTTATGATTTTAATGGATTAATTGAATTGAATTGATTACTGGAACTTATACGGCTACTGGAGGAGGAGGAAAAATCGACTCTGACCACCATATGTGTATATATATTTTCTCTGGCCACGCTGATCCTGTGTGTTTTTTCGATTTGATTTGATTTGATAAAATTTTGATTTAGCGTGAGTAGTTGATTGGTGCCAAGAGAAGGTATCTTTTCGATTTGATTTGATTAAATAATTGATGGTATTTTGTAATCGCAAATGAATTAAATTATTACATTTGAAAAAATGTAATTTCATATACATATGTATATAGTGTGAAACCAGTGGCCTTTCTGTGCACATACATACATACATACATATGTACGTATAAACCGGATCTGAACAAAAATGGTTGCCCTAATGTCTGTCCGTTTGCTTACTTTGCTTTTGTTTTTGGCCAATTGTTGGTGTCTTTATACGGTGCTAACGCACCCTTCTGCCTACTGCCTGTTTGTTGCCGCTGCTGCTGTTGTTGTTGACCACTTCTCTACCTCAATTTTTGAATGTGTATTAAATACATACATATGTATATACACACACCACACAAACCAAATTATTGTCTCCTTTTAATTAATAATAAATAAATAAATAAATATAATCTTGCTGTGATGTTATCGAAAAATTTGAAAAACAAACAAAACAAATAATCGTCAGTCTGTTTAGAATTTTCCTAAATAATAATAATACTATAGTAAGATATCCAATATGCACACATATTCATATCTCAAATATGTTACACATAAGCACGCACCCCAACAATTGAATATCACATTACACCCTAAAATCCTAACACAGGAAACGAGCTAGACATAAACATTAAACATAAAAATATTTCTAAATCATGCATCACGCCACAAGCAAACTTTACATAAACATAAAACATAAACATATTTCCAAAATCACGCCACAAGCGTGAGATCGCCGAATTGGCACTTTTTGAAAGAAAGCTTAAAACGAACAAAGCTTAAAAGCTTTGATCATAAGAAAAGCTCTCAACCGAGGTTTGCTCTGCGCAGCAAGAACGATAGAGAAGCAGTTCAGATTTGGAGTTCAAACCAATAGTTTTGAATAAGATAGACTATAAGTGTGGAAGTGTTTTTGTAACTTATAACATTGGTTCAATACATGTAATAAAGAAATAAACTAAAGACGAAGTCTTTTTATTTTTTTTAATCCCACTTGGTCGTGAACTCACAATTGGCGCAGCCGGTAGGATTAGTGAAAAATAAGTGCAAATAAATTAAATTGTGATACTTCATAAAAAACTAATCCGCCAAAGAACTAATCGTGCAACAAACACAGTTAATGGTGTTTAAATAACTTAAGAACTAAGAACAATATAATTAACAACAAAGCAACAAAAAACAAACCAACATGGCAGTCGTACTAAGTGATGCAGAACTAAACCAGGCATTGTCTCAAATCCGACAAGTGCCCCAGTTCTCAGGAAATAAACAGGAGCTAAGCGCCTTCATCAGGAGGACAGAATTCCTATTACAATTATACCCTACTACAAACCAAAGGCAACAAAGTATTGTATACGGTGCGATAGAACTGCAAGTCATCGGATAAGCCCAAAGGATCTCGCAACTATCACATGTCAATAATTGGGGGGAGTTGAAGCGAGCACTCATCGAGGAATACACCACCCAGACTCCAGTGGAGGAATTGCTACGACAACTATACAACACCAGCTATCAAGGAAATCTCCGTAAGTTCATAGAAGAACTAGAACACAAATCATATGTAATAACAAATAAGCTAACACTAGATAATAATGCAAACAACACAATTGTCTACACCAATACTATGAACAACACAGTTAAAGATGTTATAAAAAGAAAAATACCAGATAGAATTTTCATGATTCTAGCTTGGTACTATATAGCAACTAGCCATTTGTTAAAAGTAGCAGCTCAAAAGGAGGGTTTATATGAAAATAGTGTGGTTGAAAAACCCAAAAATAATAAATTAATAATTCAAACAAAAACTATCATGGTAAAAAGTATCAAGAAAATTTTAACCAAAGTTCAACACATAACCCCACTAACCAAGCACTACATAGTCATAACTACCAAACCAATTACAATACAAATAACCCACATAAGAATCAACAAGATTATGGGCAGACATATGCCGAATTTCAACAAAAGTTGCAACAAGGGAAACAACAGAATCCCTTGAACTATTCACATAATAGAATCTCTAATGCACAAGCATCCCCTTACAACAACCAACCTCAAAAAAGGCAAAGAGAAATTAACAGTGGTGTGTCAAAACTGGACACCTCCGAAAATTTTCAAGCAATTGCCTCGGACCAGGAAGAAACAATAACCCATTCATAATTGTTAGTATGAATGATAACCCGGTTAAGTGTGTTATAGACACTGGGTCAACCATTAATTTAATGAATGAAAATTACTTAAAATTTCCAATTAAAAATACAGAACTTAACGTTCATACCATCAATGGTAACATTAAATTAACATCAAGCATTACAATAGGAGCATGTAAATTATGTCCATCCAAACAGGAGTTCTTTATACATGAATTTTCAAATCGATATGATTTTTTGTTAGGAAGAAATTATTTAGAAGCTTGCAAGGCAAAAATAAATTACGAAGAGGGAGCCGTTACCTTAGGAGAATACACATTCCTATTTAAGTACGACCCCAATATAAATGTAGAAGAAAAGGAGGCACCAGAGTGTCAATTTCGTGATCAACGAAGAATTAAAAGAGTCCAACGAGATCCGCTTAGATCATCTTAACGATGAAGAGAAAAGGTGTGTGTCAAAAATTCTTCACAACTATCGAGACATACAGTACCATGAAGGCGACAATTTGACTTTCACTAGTACTGTTAAACATTCGATAATTACAAAACATGAGGACTCAATTTACAAGAGACCCTACAAGTATTCCCAAATTCAACATGACGAAATAGACAGACAAGTAAAAGAAATGCTAGAGCAAGGGATAATAAGAAAATCTCAGTCTCCGTATAATTCACCTGTATTAGTAATCCCAAAAAAGTTGGATGCATCAGGTAAACAAAAGTATAGAGTAGTAATAGACTACAGATTTCTAAACGAAATCACTGTTGACGACAAATTTCCTGTTCCAATAATGGATGAAATTTTAGATAAACTTGGCCGATGCCAATACTTCACAACTCTTGATTTAGCAAAGGCTATCACCAGATCCAGATGGATCCTAAATCAATACCTAAGACAGCATTTTCCACTAAACATGGCCACTACGAATATACACGTATGCCATTTGGTCTAAAAATGCACCAGCAACGTTTCAACGCTGCATGAACAGTTTGTTGGAAGATTTAATCTACAAAGATTGTTTAGTCTACTTAGATGACATAATAGTGTATTCCACTTCATTGGAAGAACACATATTGTCACTAAATAAGGTATTTGCCAAACTAAGGGAAGCCAACTTAAAATTGCAATTAGACAAGTGTGAATTTCTCAAAAGGCAACGGAATTTCTAGGACACATAGTCACAACAGAAGGATTAAAACCTAATCCAAATAAAGTTGAAGCAGTAATGAAATATCCTATTCCAAAGACTCCAAAAGAGATAAAAAAAAATGTTTAGGTTTGAGTGGATTTTACAGAAAATTCATTCCAAACTTCGCCAACATCGTCAAACCCATGACACTCAAATTAAAGAAAGGAGCCAAAGTAGACATAAAGGATACAGCATATATCTCAGCATTCGAGAAATTAAAATTACTTATAACTTCTGACCCAATTCTTACTCATCCAGATTATGACAAACCATTTTGTCTCACAACGGATGCAAGTAATGTAGCTCTAGGAGCGGTATTAACACAAAATCATAAGCCTGTTTGTTTTGCCAGCAGAACGCTAAACAAACATGAATTAAATTATTCAGCTGTAGAAAAAGAACTATTAGCAGTAGTTTGGGCAACTAAAACTTATAGAAGCTATCTATATGGTAGAAAATCCTAAGCGATCACAAACCATTAGTATGGTTAAACAATATAAAAGAACCGAATATGAAAATCCAACGATGGAAGATCAAAATAAATGAATTTGATTACACAATCAAATACTTACCGGTTAAAGAAAATCATGTCGCAGACGCACTTTCACGTGTGCAAATACATGAAAATCTACTGGGAGAAGCAATGAGTCAAGCAACATGTGCTACCATTCACAGTGCCCAAGAAGATAACCAAAGTTATATTCAAATAACGGAAAGACCATTAAATTATTATAACAGACAAATCGAACTCATTAAAGGAAACGACAATACGACACAAGTTACTAACTATTTTCACAAGAAAAACATAAAGATAACATATACAGAAATGACGATTACTAAAGCTAAAGAAATAATTAAATAATATTTATGTTAAAAAAATAGCGTCTTATACTTTCACAACGACTCCGATTTTCCAATTTTTCAAAAGGCATACGTAGAAATAATAAACCCAGAAAGTAAAATTAAAGTAATGAAAAGCTCATCAAAATTAACAGACTTACAAACGTACGCAGAATTCAAAGAACAGATACTTAAAAGACATAACGAACTATTACACCCAGGGATAGAAAAGACAATACATTGGTTTAAAGAAAAATTTTACTACCCAGATTATCAGAACCTAATACAAAACATAATAAATGAATGTCACATTTGCAACATCTCAAAAACAGAGCACAGAAGTTCCAAGTTAGTGTACGAGTTAACCCCAGAAACAAATTACATTAGAGAAAAGTATGTAATGGATTTTTATTTAGTTGACCATAAACAATTTCTATCATGCATAGATATTTATTCAAAATTTGCAACATTAATTGAAGTTAACAGCCGAGATTGGTTAGAAACAAAAAGAGCTATATTAAAAGTTTTCGATTTAATGGGAAAACCAACAGAAATCAAAGCAGACAAAGAGATGAACGAAAAATGGCGAATTATAAGTAATGACAATAACATAGAAAACAAACAAACCAGATTTGAAATTATATTATACACTTATAATCATAAAACCAAACACAATACAACAAACAGAACACCCGCAGATATATTTATGTACGCAGGGACACCAAAGTATGACACACAAGACAAGAAAAAAAAACAAATTGAAAAATTGATTGAATCAAGGGAAGAATTTTAAATAGATACAAAATACAGATCTTCACCATTAGTTAAAACAAAAATAACCAATCCATTCAAACAGACAGGTCAGTTAAGACAAATAGACGAGAAGCACTTTGAAGAAACCAATAGAGGTAGAAAAGTCACCCATTACAAATCAAAGTTTAAGAAGAAAAAGAAAACTAATACAAGTAAATACATTAATTACAGAGAACCAGCTAATGAAGGGAATTCTAATAATAATAACAATGCTAACAGTAACAATTAACGGACAAAGTATCGAAATAAACCCCATAAAAGCAAACAACGGCTACCTAATATTTAAAACAGGAACACTGGACATACCAACTAATTTTGAATACCATTATCTAACTGTAAATTTAACAAAAATAGAAAAGGTCTACAATAACTTATTAATACAAGCAAACGATTACGAAAATTCAACTAAAATTAATTATCTTATTGAAAAACTAAACAGGGAAATAAACGGGATAACAATCATTAAGAGACAAAAGAGAGGACTAATAAATTTAGTAGGCAAAACATACAAATACTTATTCGGAACATTAGACACAGATGACAGAGACGAACTAGAATAGAAGATAAGTAACTTAGCAGAAAATAGCGTTCAAGCTAATGAACTAAACAAAATAATCGAAACAATTTACAAAGCAATTGAAACCATGAACACATTTAAAACCAAAGAAGAAAAACACAAGAAATTTGATTTACTAATTTTCAATTTATAACATTTTACCGAATATATAGAAGACATAGAGATGGGAATGCAACTAACTAGATTAGGCATATTCAACCCTAAATTACTTAAACACGATTACTTATTGCATGTTACACAAGAGAAAATTTTTAATATTAAAACATCAACTTGGTTAAAAACTGATACAAAAGAAATTTACATAATATCACATATTCCACAAGCAATTAGTAAAACACCCATTTTCGAAATAATACCCTACCCAGATGAGAACGATAATATTTTAACAGAAAACATTCAAGAAAAATATTTTATAAAAATAATAAAGTATATGGCACAATTACAAAAAAACAAATATTGAATAATTGCATAGTAGGCATTGTAAAGCAAATCAAAACCGAATGTAAATATACCAAAACAATTAAAAATTTTCAAACAAATTATATAGAACCAAACATAATCCTAACATGGAATTTACCAGAATCAATTGTAAATCAAAATTGTATGAATAATGAAATTAAGATAAAAGGAAACAATATTATAAAAATCTATAATTGTGAAATACAAATTAACGAGATATCAATATCTAATTCAAGACTAGATTTTACACAAAACATTTATGTCAGCAATAAAGTAACAAAACTCGAACCATTGTCATATATTCAAACTAAGGAATTAATTTTGGAACATACAAAATATTATAATACATTCCAAATAATAACATTGACATCATTAACCATTTCCATATTAAGCTTATTATTGTACTTAATTTATAAGTTCAAAAGTTTATCCAGAACACTTATTGTTAAGTATAGAAAACCTAAAGAACAAGAAATAATCAATGATCAAATAGAATTACCAATAGTCAAACAAGATCAACCCGCACTATATCCCAAGATAGGAGCAGTCTAACGTAACGCAAATTTTTTTAGTGTGGGCGAGTAGGATATCCAATATGCACACATATTCATATCTCAAATATGTTACACATAAGCACGCACCCCAACAATTGAATATCACATTACACCCTAAAATCCTAACACAGGAAACGAGCTAGACATAAACATTAAACATAAGAATATTTCTAAATCATGCATCACGCCACAAGCAAACTGGACATAAACATAAAACATAAACATATTTCTAAAATCACGCCACAAGCGTGAGATCGCCGAATTGGCACTTTTTAAAAAAAAGCTTAAAACGAACAAAGCTTAAAAGCTTTGATCATAAGAAAAGCTCTCAACCGAGGTTTGCTCTGCGCAGCAAGAACGATTGAGAAGAAGTTCAGATTTGGAGTTCAAAGCAATAGTTTTGAATAAGATAGACTATAAGTGTGGAAGTGTTTTTGTAACTTTTAACATTGGTTCAATACATATATTAAAGAAATAAACTAAAGACGAAGTCTTTTTATTTTTTTTTAATCACACTTGGTCGTGAACTCACAATTCAATATATAATTTATTCAACCAAGATTTATCTGTGTATTTGAATACACAATCCGGTGCTTGGTATCGTTGGGCCACTTGAAAGTACTGTCTTTTTTTTAGTACATCTACGTCCAATAATAATAAATAGTTGCTATAATAAAACAAGTAAGAAGGCTCTAGTCGAGATTTCCCGCCTAGGAGATACCCCGAACCCTATACTTAACGCGCACAGTCATTGTCTGTATGCATCTGTGACCTTAACTTCAATCTTCGATATCTCTGGTGTTTCTCAGCCGATTTCGATGAAATTTTCAGAAAAGCTCTATCGTTATCCATTATTTCAACCCCTATTTTACATTTTACATTTTTCAAATTCCCGATTTTTTTTGTAATCGATTACATGTGTATATCGGAAACTAGAATAGTTATCGATAGTTTGAAAAAAAAATGGTTCCGCTCATGGTATAGGAGAACTTATATTCAAAATCTGAGGTCTCTAGATCTTGTAGTCTCTGAGATCGACGCGTTCATACAGACGGACGGACAGACGGACATGGCTATATCGACTCGGCTGTTGATGCTGATCAAGAATATATATACTTTATGGGGTCGGAGATGCTTCCTTCTGCCTGTTACATACTTTTGCACAAAACCATTATACCCCTTTTACCCGTTTTATGTGTTAGGGGTATAAATAGCCGAATTCTCTTAGAGTAATAAACTCTTTTTTTCTTTTCCATAAAATCTGCTGAAGTACGGCACTTTAGAGCCCTCTATATCTACATAGATCGAACAATGAAATAATATAAATTAAATCCATATTTGTAAAAGTGTTATCGATAAATCTGAAAAGTACAAGTGAACGCCTACACAACGCCATAACAATAATAATAATAACATACAGGTCAAGTTGATTTTCACCTAATGACTACCCTTATTATTTTCTGGCCCCATTACCAAATTGATCGATTATTATAAATATATAAATACATTATTTTTTATAAAGTGAAATGTAATAAAATTGGTTCTTATATTTTTCAAACATATATTTTACCACATCGGCAAAACGATAAATTCAATAGCTCTTCAAAAAATTAACTCTCCTTATAGGCAAGTGCATACACACATATATGTGAAATGCAATACAAATAAATAAATGCACATTTCGCATTTCGCATCCATGCAACATAGTTGTAACAAGTAAGAAGGCTCTAGTCGAGATTTCCCGACTAGGAGATACCCCGAACCCTGTACATAATGCGTACCGTCATTTTCTGTATGCATCTGTGACTAAACTTCAATCTTCGATATCTCTGGTGTTTCTAAACCGATTTCGATGAAGTTTTCAGAAAAGTTATATCGTTGCCCAATATTTCAACCCCCATTTTTACATTTTGTGTATCGGAAACGGAAATAGTTATCGAAAATCAGAAACAAACTTTTACTGCCTAGGACTTAGATGAGCTTATTTGCAAAATCTGAAGTCTCTAGGTCTTATAGTCTCTGAGATCGACGCGTTCATACATACAGACTCGGCTGTTGATGCTGATCAAGAATATATATACTTTATAGGGTCGGAGATGCTTCCTTCTGCCTGTTACATACTTTTGCACAAATCCATTATACCCCTTTTACCCATTTAATGGGTTCGGGGTAACAATTAACGGACAAAGTATCGAAATAAACCCCATAAAAGCAAACAACGGCTACCTAATATTTAAAACAGGAACACTGGACATACCAACTAATTTTGAATACCATTATCTAACTGTAAATTTAACAAAAATAGAAAAGGTCTACAATAACTTATTAATACAAGCAAACGATTACGAAAATTCAACTAAAATTAATTATCTTATTGAAAAACTAAACAGGGAAATGAACGTTAAAAGACAAAAGAGAGGACTAATAAATTTAGTGGGCAAAACATACAAATACTTATTCGGAACATTAGACACAGATGACAGAGACGAACTAGAATAGAAGATAAGTAACTTAGCAGAAAATAGCGTTCAAGCTAATGAACTAAACAAAATAATTTACAAAGCAATTGAAACCATGAACACATTTAAAACCAAAGAAGAAAAACACAAGAAATTTGATTTACTAATTTTCAATTTATAACATTTTACCGAATATATAGAAGACATAGAGATGGGAATGCAACTAACTAGATTAGGCATATTCAACCCTAATTACTTAAACACGATTACTTATTGCATGTTACACCAGAGAAAATTCTTAATATTAAAACATCAACTTGGTTAAAAACTGATACAAAAGAAATTTACATAATATCACATATTCCACAAGCAATTAGTAAAACACCCATTTTCGAAATAATACCCTACCCAGATGAGAACGATAATATTTTAACAGAAAACATTCAAGAAAAATATTTTATAACAAATAATAAAGTATATGGCACAATTACAAAAAAACAAATATTGAATAATTGCATAGTAGGCATTGTAAAGCAAATCAAAACCGAATGTAAATATACCAAAACAATTAAAAATTTTCAAACAAATTATATAGAACCAAACATAATCCTAACATGGAATTTACCAGAATCAATTGTAAATCAAAATTGTATGAATAATGAAATTAAGATAAAAGGAAACAATATTATAAAAATCTATAATTGTGAAATACAAATTAACGAGATATCAATATCTAATTCAAGACTAGATTTTACACAAAACATTTATGTCAGCAATAAAGTAACAAAACTCGAACCATTGTCATATATTCAAACTAAGGAATTAATTTTGGAACATACAAAATATTATAATACATTCCAAATAATAACATTGACATCATTAACCATTACCATATTAAGCATATTATTGTACTTTATTTATAAGTTCAAAAGTTTACCCAGAACACTTATTGTTAAGTATAGAAAACCTAAAGAACAAGAAATAATCAATTGTAAGGTAGCTTTTTCTATTGATGAAGTAGTTCAGTCTCTCCAGGGCCACCTTACAAGAAATTTGTAGGTTGCTGGGAACGAGAGAGTGGGGAACTGAGACACCGTGCTCGGAGAAGTGCGTTATGAAGTTAGGGCCGACACCGGTGCTCCGGTGATTCGTCCCAGTGCCGTTGCGGCAGTGTAGCCACCCCTGCCAACTCCGACTCGAATGCCCCTGGTATTAACCTAGGCTGCACAAAGTTCGCAGATAGGCATGCGCCGCTTGGAAACTTTGCGGACTGTCGCGGTATTGACCGGCATACAGTCAGCGGAGTCTCAAGCGGTGGGTAAGCCACACTCACCGTATTTGGCACTATCACTTTCTCACTTTGCTTGACCCGTTTGAATTAATTTCCGATCGCACTGGTTTCATTGTTATTCTTGATCTTTATTTCTTTTCTTTTCACACGATTTCCTACCCTACCTATTCGCACCAGACAAAGTCGTGAGAAGGGGGGGAATAGTCGCTTGGACTCGCTTACCCTGGCACCACGTGTAACCACTTCGTGTGTGTGTGTGTGTGTGTTCGGTGTGTGTGTTCGGTGTGTGTATCCTTGTCTCGTATATCCTTCGTTGTCCTGCTCTTCGTGTTGCTCGCAGTTCCCTCGTAGTCCTTGTTGTCCTCGTGTTGACTTCCCTTGGCTATTCCTTTTGTTTCTTTTTCCTCAGCTTACTGCGACTCACGATCACGGCCATCAAAACCAGACTCTAATCACGGCCACCAAAACTAGACTGCCCGCTCTGGAGTTTTGATTTCGATCGTCAACCCTTTTTCGGCCGCTGCCTGCGCCGTTTGGCTCGTGCCGATTCTGCTGCTGCGGGTGGCTTCGCTCTCGCTCTCTGCTGCGCTGCTCTCCGCTGTGGCCGCTGCCCGCGCCGTTTGACTTGTGCCATTCTGCTGCTGCGGGTGGCTGCGCTGTCGGCGTCGTCTGGTTGTGCTGTCCTCTGCTATGGCCGCTGCCCGCGCCGTTTGGCTCGTGCCATTCTGCTGTTGCGGCTTTTTCTCTCCCTCGTAGTCTCTCTGTTGTAAATGGGTCCCGTTTCTAAATGTAAGCCTCTACTATGGGCCTGATTCGTATAACTAGCTCAAAATATATATAACTTAACCTACTAATTTATCCTATAAAATTGTGACTCGTCACACCCCCCCCCCCCCTTATTTCCCGGGTGATAACAAATAATGACGCCGCTGGCTGGAGTGTCGGTGATCCTGACGATCCAACTTGCTAATGTACTTGTCCTTCCACAACCTCTCCAAGATAGAGTTCATCCTCGTCAGAGGGTATGCATCCGGTACTGATTTCGCGTTGATTGCGTGTTTCCCCAGTCTTCCTGCCCACCAACACAATGGGTGCACTGTGTGGGCTTTTGGAAGGCTCGATGCATCCGTCTCGTAGCAGCTCGTCCACTTGCGCGTGGATTATCCCTTGCATCGCTGGGTTCCGAGGATAGTACCTTTGCTTTATGGGGCGCTCGTCGCGCATGACTATGACGTGTTCCGCGATGTTGGACACTCCTGTCATGCCATCGAATTTGGACAATTCCTCCTCTAGGAATTGTTGTACCCACGGTGCCATCGACCCGGCTGGGCCTGGTTCGGGCTGGCTCGTGGCGGCTGGTTGGGTCTCGTCACCCCTTCTTGCACTGACAGGCAGCGTCAGCTTTGGCGCTTTTACATTCGAATTTTATGAACTTTTTTTTCGTTATTTTTTCTATTCGTAACTTTTTTATTACATTTCGACTTGTAAAATTTACTGGCTACTTGCTGTTGTTGTTGTTATTTGGCTGCAACTGCCGTGCTTGCTGGTTAATGGTTGTTGTTGCTGTTGTTGTTGTTGTTTATAAGCTAATTATTAGGCGTTATTAGGCGAATAACTTGTTTCTTCATTTGCAGCTGGCTGCTGTTGCTGTTGCTTCTACTGCTGCCAGCAAATAAGAAAACTTTTTTAATTATAACCTCATTTAGATTTGACGTTAGCTCCGTCGCGTGTCTGCTTGCCTCCCTTGCTCCTATTCACAGCTTGCCTTTCCCTTTCCGACTTCCTTGGCTTATGCTTCTTATCTTTACAATCTAATCAGTGCATATTTAATTTGATTTTCAGCACTGTGACAAACAATTGTAATGTACTTCAAGGACAGCCCGCAGCTTCTCAATGACTAAGTTTCTATCCAAAAGCTGGTGCCCAGCTGATGATGAAACAACTCTGCCAATCAGCCAATTTCCGCTCAACACCTCGCTACAGTAAGAATATCACAGGCGAAAAGTTATTGAACTGGTTATTAAGATATGGTATAATGAAGCTTTGAATAATTTTCTAGGCAGCAGATACTTTTTAATATTCATTACTTATTAGTAAATGTATCATAAGTTAAGACCTTGTTCAGAAAGGCAACAGAAACAATAAAGTTATGTAAAATGTATTTTTACTTTAAATTAAAAGACAAAATGTTTCTTTAATTATTAAATCAATTGACTTTGTAAGGAAAGTATAAATATATACCTTTTGCGAATAGGACACATTTAGCCATAAGTCAGAATATTTATTTCCAATTTCCTTTCGCTTCTTTCTATTGCTTTATATGCACACTTTGTTAAAGAGTTTATTCACACTTACTAACAACTTAACTCACTTAAAACACAAATTATATTTGATTGCCTGCACATCAAAATAAAACTCTATAAATATCACTTAAAGATATGTTTATCACATATCAGAGTATATTTAAGTGCTGTTTTAACAAATGTAAAATTCTTGCCATTTTTTACAGCAATGAAAATACGAGATTTTCCTTCTATCTTTCTTGCTTTTTTCTTATGTTGCAACCAACACACAACAAGAAAAATGTGTATGGAAAATTTAGTTTATGCAGCATTTGCATATAATATATGTATGTGTGAAAGTATCTTTGTGAACATTCGAGCCAGACGCAAGGCAAATACGCTGCAAATTCTCGCCTTGTTAGTTGTTGACTGCAATTTCCTTGGCATGCAAGGGAGTGTGCAAGTGTGTGTGTGTGTGCTCAACAAATATTTGGTTTACGTCAAATTGACACGCATTAGTTAATCAAAAGATGATTTGTTATTCGTTGCAAATGCATCCGCCTCCACATCCACATCCGGATCCGCCTCAACGTACTCAGTTCAAGCAGATGCTAAAATCAGCAACAGCCGCAAATTTATATTTAAGCATCAAACCAAAGAGCTCTTGACGGGGCACTCGAAGAGCACTTTTGGTGCTTATTTCACGCGCTCGCTCTCTTTGTCTCATTAATAAGCACAAGCATTTCCCATAAACTTACAACTCCAACACACACAGATACAGACAGACAATCAGTCCAGTACTTACATTTAGTTAAATATATTCGCACAAGTTGAGCGGAATGGACAAGGCAGAAGAGGACAGAAGGCAACCAACCCCCCAGACCCAGGCTAAACAAGATAAATGAGTAATGTGAAAATGAAACATCACCTTTGCCTTTAAGACGACGACGAAGCCGAAACAGAAAGAGAAACCCTGGATGGAAGAATATAATCTGAAGTCTCTAGTTCTTGTAGTCTCTGAGATCGACGCGTTCATACAGACAGACAGACAGAAAGACAGACGGACGGACGGACTGTTGATGCTGATCAAGAATATATATACTTTATGGGGCCGGAGATGATTCCTTCTGCCTGTTACATACATTTGCACAAAACCATTATACCCTTTTTACCCATTTTATGGGTTCAGGGTATAAAAAGAAGATATTGGGCAGATAAAAATTTTATGATTTTAATGGATTAATTGAATTGAATTGATTACTGGAACTTATACGGCTACTGGATGAGGAGGAGGAGGAGGAAAAATCGACTCTGACCACCATATGTGTATATATATTTTCTCTGGCCACGCTGATCCTGTGTGTTTTTTCGATTTGATTTGATTTGATAAAATTTTGATTTAGCGTGAGTAGTTGATTGGTGCCAAGAGAAGGTATCTTTTCGATTTGATTTGATTAAGTAATTGATGGTATTTTGTAATCGCAAATGAATTAAATTATTACATTTGAAAAAATGTAATTTCATATATGTATGTATATAGTGTGAAACCAGTGGCCTTTCTGTGCACATACATACATGTGGGTATCGATAAAAGACCTAATGATCAAGTAATCGATAGTGCAACTGAACGAGTCACCAGAAGCGGCCATCACTATTAAGAATAAGAGCAAGTCAGTCGATACCGAAATCTCGCCTACTACGCACGCACAAATACGCACGAAAAGTAATTCATCAAAGTTAATGTTCAATGTATATAATAAAACCAAAACTACAAGCATAATCACTTATGTTAATAATAAATAAACAATATAATACTTTAACTTGTCGGTCTCTTAAGTATGGGACTACAAATTTTTGGGGGCTCAACCGAAATTTTAATGGTGGCTCACGCTGCAATTAAACTCAACCTGGATTTACATTTTGGCTCACGCTGTAATTAAATCAACATAAAACTATAAAAACATTTGAACTAGTGTGATTTGTGTGGTGCTGTGGCAGTCAAATATTGTGTTACAATTAAAGATTGTCCATAAAAGTCTTGCTGACGGCAAAACGTAAAAGGGCAAGCGACGCCGAACGATCGACTCAAAGAGGAATCGCAGAGAAGAACCCTTACTTGAGCACTGGCGACTGAGCAGACGGCGTTGGCAAAAGGCAAGAGCGTCGGGCTGTGGTAAAGTCGTAGTCAGAAAGACCGGGACAAGGCGAAAGAAGAACAGCGAACAACCGTTACTTGAGGGCTGGCGACTGAGCAGACGGCGTTGGCAAAGGCAAGAGCGTCGGGCTGTGGTAAAGTCAAAGTCGAGAAGCGCGGGACCAAAGAAGCAAAAGAAGATCGAGAAAGAAGAGCGTGTACGGAAAAATTGTCAAGTACAGGTTGGTGCTTGAAATATAATTTGGAGGCGACGACGACAAGAGAGAGCTGTCTACAGTAGTGTGCAGTGACAAAAAGCTGAGCGTCGTGGGATCGCATGTGTGTGACAAAAGCTGAGCGTCGTGGGATCGAATGTGTGTGACAAAAGCTGAGCGTCGTGGGATTAACAGAGGCTGTTTATGTTAATAACAGAAGATTAATAAGAGTAGATATTGACATTCGAAAATTAAGATACATATATCGACTGATTGTAAAAGTGTGTGCATTGTTGCGTTAATAATTAATTCGCTATTTGTTCCAGTTTAGAATAAAACAAAATGAATAGAGAGGAGATTTCGACATTGCTGGTAGCGGAATTGCGCGCTAAATTAAATGAACTTGGATTAAGCAGACTTGGAAAAAAGACAGAACTGCAGAACAGATTACTTGCTCATTATGGTCATCCGGAAGAGGCAGGCGGTGATTCAGATAATGAGGATAATGAAGAATCGTTTGCAACAGTAAGCGATAATGAAGCACATCAAGGTGGCAATGTAGAAGGCGCTAATAGAAGCGTGCAGAATCAACAACAAGGAATGTCAGGTATGAACAGATCATGGTTTACGTTAAAAGACGTAGAGGGAAGCGTATCGCAGTTTACGGGTACGAGTTTGCCAGATATCAATCAATGGATTGAGGAGCTTGAGGAATGTGCAGTAACTGTAGGTTGGAGTCAGTTACAGATTTTCATTTATGCAAAGCAGCTGCTGACTGGAGCAGCAAAGTCATTTATACGCAGTCAGAGAAATATTCGTGATTGGGATTTGTTGAAAGCAGCATTATTAGAGGAATTTGGGGTAAGAGTATCATCAGCAGAAATACATAGAAGATTAGCGAAACGCCAACAAAAGAAAAATGAAACATTGCTTGAATATTTGTATGCTTTGATGGAGATAGCAAGGCCTATTAACTTGGAGGATGAAAGTTTAATAGAATACTTTGTAGAAGGTATCCCCGATTCTAGGATGAATAAAGGTTTGTTGTATAGCGCCAGAAACATGAAACAGTTAAAAATACAGATTGAGGTGTATCAAAAAACTCGTGGACAGGTAAAATTGTCTAACAGGCAGAGTCCGCCCGAAAGAGTCCAAGGTACATCTGGAAACACAGATCAGCGTGTTAAAAAGTGTTTTAAGTGTGGGGACGAATCACATTTTCGCAGAGATTGTCCAAAGAATACTATAAAATGTTATAGGTGTGGTCAGCCAGGACACATAGCTTCACAATGTAAGGTTGAGGTTAAGTCAGAGCAGGCAACAAATGTTATTCAAGATAAGTCGGTAAAAAAGCCATCAAGCATGTTTACCACTTCGGGACTTGAATTAAAGCAAATTGTTCATGTAGCAGGTACATTTAAAGGACTAGTAGATACAGGTGCAGATTTATGTTTACTACGTCGTAGTGTGTTCTCGAAGCTAGAAGAAAGACAACTAGAAGGGCGTGAAAAGTGTTTGACAGGTATTGGGGAAAGTCAAATAATAACTTTTGGAAGTGTCAACATATCGGTAAAGATTGATAGCATAGACATGCAAGTTGAATTTCATGTAGTTGCAGATGAAGATATTGCATTTGATGCAATTCTGGGTAGAACTATTTTGGAGGATGTCGATATGAAAGTGACAAAAGAGGGTACAGAATTGGTACGCAGAATAGATAAGAAAATTGAATCTAATAGCCGTTGTGCACAGTTGCTAAACGAGTTTAAGGGATTGTGTATGTTGAGTGTCGAGCAAAATGAAGGGAAAATTGCATTTGATTTGTCTGAGTTGTCCGATGAGCAGAAATGCAGAGTGGGAAAATTGATCAAGGAATATGTTCCACAACGCAGTACAGGTTGTCCTGTAGAAATGAAGATTGTGTTGAAAGATGAGGTACCAGTGTATCAGCATCCGAGACGTTTGGCGTACACTGAACAGAAAATAGTTGATGATCAGGTTAAAGAGTGGCTAAAAGAAGGGATAATTAAGCCAAGTAAGTCTGAGTATGCATCTCCTATTGTTCTGGTAGCTAAGAAAAATGGAAAAAAACGTTTGTGCTGTGACTATCGGAAATTAAATGAAAAGATATTGCGCGATAACTTTCCCATGATTCATATGGATAGTGTTATCGAGAAGTTGCAGGGTGCAAAGGTGTTTACTACCTTGGATTTGACAAATGGTTATTTCCATGTGCCGGTAGAAGCACAGTCGCAGAAATATACAGCGTTTGTGACTCAGCGAGGACAGTACGAGTTCTTGTTTGTTCCATTCGGTATTTCAAATTCGCCAGCTGTATTTACCCGATTTATAATGGCAACTTTGCGTGACTTGGTACAGAACGATGTTGCGGTTGTGTACATGGACGATATTGTTATACCAAGTATCAGTGTTGAGGAAGGGTTAAACAAGTTGCAAAGAGTACTAGAAGTGGCAGCAAGAAATGGGTTAAAAATAAACTGGGAAAAATGTCAAGTTTTGCAAAGAAAAGTAAATTTCTTGGGGTACATTATTGAGGATGGGAAAATTACTCCCAGTGAAGAAAAAACAGAGGCGGTGTCAAAGTTTCCAACACAAAGGGATAAAAAAGGGATTCAACGTTTTCTCGGACTTACATCATATTTCAGAAGATTTGTAGAGGGATATGCGTTAATAGCAAAGCCATTGTCCGATTTGCTACGAAATGATTCGAAATTTGAGTTCAAAGAATTGCAACAGATAGCATTTGAACAGCTTAAAGCAGCGTTGGTAAGCAAGCCAGTGTTGAAGCTCTACAATCCGAAGTTGGCTACAGAAATACATACAGATGCATCTAAGTTTGGTTTTGGCGCGGTGATGCTACAAAAAGACTTGGAAGATGGCAGGTTGCATCCAGTGATGTATATGAGTAGGAAAACAAAACCATGCGAGGAGAACTATCACTCGTACGAGCTTGAAGTGTTAGCGGTGGTAGGGGCTTTAATTAAGTGGAGGGTCTATGTCATTGGAGTGCGATTTAAGATCATCACTGATTTCAATGCATTCGCCATGACAATGAAAAAAAAGGAAGTGCCATTACGCGTTGCACGATGGGCGATGTATCTTCAAGACTTCGATTTTGAGATAGAGCACCGCTCGGGGACAAAAATGCGGCATGTGGACGCATTGAGTCGGGTTTATTGTTATTTGTTAACTGAAAGCATCATGCATCGGCTGAAAGAAGCGCAGATGGCCGATGAGTGGACGAGAGTAGTTCGAAACTTGGTAGAAAGTAAGGGCTATGAGGACTATTATATTGGGAACCAGATTTTGTTTAAGGACCCCAATCGTGAGTTAATTGTAGTGCCGTCTCAGATGGAGACTGAAATAATTCAGATCGCGCACAAACAGGGTCATTTTTCTGTTAAAAGGACGCAGGAACTAGTCGAGAAGTCATACTATATTCCAAAGCTAAAGGAGAAGGTAAATAGAGTAGTGACAAATTGTGTGGAGTGTATTTTAGTCAATACAAAGGCTGGTAGGCAGGAAGGGTATTTGACACCGATTGATAAGGGTGATAAACCATTAGTTACTTATCACATTGATCATGTAGGGCCGATGGAAATGACGAAGAAGCGTTATAACCATATTTTAGTCATTGTCGACGGATTTTCCAAATATGTGTGGCTATATCCTACGCGCAGTACTGGAGTCGAGGAAGTGATATGTTGTTTAGAAAAACAGGCAGTAAATTTTGGTAATCCTTACAGGATTGTGTCAGATAGGGGTGCAGCGTTTACGTCACATATTTTTAAAGAATATTGTGACAGTCAGAAAATACAACATTTCCTAATTGCTACAGGAGTACCTCGAGGTAACGGACAGGTGGAGCGTATGCACAAAGTAGTAGTGCCTTTGCTGTCAAAGTTAAGCATGGAGAGTCCAGGTTTATGGTACAAGCATGTTGGCAGGGTTCAGCAGTTGATAAACAACATCGAGCCTAGAAGCACTAACAGGACGCCTTTTAAAATCCTGACTGGTGTGGATATGCGATGTGTAGATGTTGCAGGTATTAGGGAGATGGTACAAGAATCGCTGTTGCAAGAGTTAGAAGATGAACGTACCAAGATACGTCAAGATGATTCGAAGCGCAAGGCGGAAAAGATTTACAAAGTAAATGATTTGGTAGCGATAGAGCGTACACAGTATGGTGTAGGTCTTAAATTAAAAGGTAAATACCTAGGCCCGTATAAAGTATGGAAGGTTCGTAAGCATGGTAGGTATGAGGTAGAAAAGGTGGGAGAATTTGAAGGTCCAGGCAAGACTTCTACAGTTGCAGAGTATATGAAGGAATTCGGGTCGAATCCAGTGTCAGGAGGGCCGAATGTGGGAATCGATAAAAGACCTAATGATCAAGTAATCGATAGTGCAACTGAACGAGTCATCAGAAGCGGCCATCACTATTAAGAATAAGAGCAAGTCAGTCGATACCGAAATCTCGCCTACTACGCACGCACAAATACGCACGAAAAGTAATTCATCAAAATTAATGTTCAATGTATATAATAAAACCAAAACTACAAGCATAATCACTTATGTTAATAATAAATAAACAATATGATACTTTAACTTGTCGGTCTCTTAAGTATGGGACTACATACATACATACATATGTACGTATAAACCGGCTCTAAACAAAAATGGTTGCCCTAATGTCTGTCCGTTTGCTTACTTTGCTTTTGTTTTTGGCCAATTGTTGGTGTCTTTATACGGTGCTAACGCACCCTTCTGCCTACTGCCTGTTTGTTGCCGCTGCTGCTGTTGATGTTGACCACTTCTCTACCTCAATTTTTGAATGTGTATTAAATACATACATATGTATATACACACACCACACAAACCAAATTATTGTCTCCTTTTAATTAATAATAAATAAATAAATAAATATAATCTTGCTGTGATGTTAATAAACGCTCGTTCAGTCAGTCTGTTTAAAATTTTCCTAAATAATAATAATAATATATATAATTTATTCAACCAAGATTTCTCTGTGTATTTGAATACACAAAATTAAAATTAAAATAAATTCAAATAGTTGCTATAATAAAACAAGTAAGAAGGCTCCGACTAGGAGATACCCCGAACCCTATACTTAACGCGCACAGTCATTGTCTGTATGCATCTGTGACCTTAACTTCAATCTTCCATATCTCTGGTGTTTCTCAGCCGATTTCGATGAAATTTTCAGAAAAGCTCTATCGTTTTCCATTATTTCAACCTCTATTTTACATTTTACATTTTTCAAATTCGCGATTTTTTTTGTAATCGATTACATGTGTATATTGGAAACTAGAATAGTTATCGATAATTTGAAAAAAAAAATTGGTTCCGCTCATGGTATAGGAGAACTTATATTCAAAATCTGAAGTCTCTAGCTCTTGTAGTCTCTGAGATCGACGCGTTCATACAGACGGACGGACAGACGGACATGGCTATATCGACTCGGCTGTTGATGCTGATCAAGAATATATATACTTTATGGGGTCGGAGATGCTTCCTTTTGCCCGTTACATACTTTTGCACAAAACCATTATACCCTTTTACCCATTTTATGGGTTAGGGGTATAAATAGCCGAATTCTCTTAGAGTAATAAACTCTTTTTTTCTTTTCCATAAAATCTGCTGAAATACTGCACTTTAGAGCCCTCTAGATCTACATAGATCGAACAATGAATTAATATAAATTAAATCCACATTTGTAAAAGTGTTATCGATAAATCTGAAAAGTACAAGTGAACGCCATAATAATAATAATAATAACATACAGGTCAAGTTGTTTTTCACCTATTGACTACCCTTATTATTTTCTGGCCCCATTACCAAAATGATCGATTATTATAAATATATAAATACATTATTTTGTATAAAGTGAAATGTAATAAAATTGGTTCTTATATTTTTAAAACATATATTTTACCACATACGGACCGCATCGGCAAACCGATAAGTTCGATAACTCTACCAAAAATTAACTCTTCTTGTAGGCAAGTGCATACTCACATATATGTGAAATGCAATAAATTCTCTTTTTATATTATGCATTTATATAAATTTATTTTCTCCAAATAAACGCACTAAAATATTACCAATATGTATGGCAAAATTAATAAATTCTTCTACAAATAAATAAATGCACATTTCGCATTTCGCATCCATGCAACATAGTTTTAACAAGTAAGAAGGCTCTAGTCGAGATTTCCCGACTAGGAGATACCCCGAACCCTGTACATAACGCGTACAGTCATTTTATGTATGCATCTGTGACTAAACTTCAATCTTCGATATCTCTGGTGTTTCTAAACCGATTTCGATGAAGTTTTCAGAAAAGTTATATCGTTACCCATTATTTCAACCCCAATTTTTACATTTTCCAAATTCGATAAATTTTTGTAATCGATTGCATGTGTATATCGGAAACGGAAATAGTTATCGAAAATCAGAAACAAACTTTTACTGCCTAGGACTTAGATGAGCTTATGTACAAAATCTCTAGGACTTATAGTCTCTGAGATCGACGCGTTCACACATACAGACGGGCAGACGGACGGACATGGCTATATCGACTCGGCTGTTGATGCTGATCAAGAATATATATAATTTATAGGGTCGGAGATGCTTCCTTCTGCCTGTTACATACTTTTGCACAAATCCTTTATACCCCTTTTACCCATTTCATGGGTTCGGGGTATTAAAAATGCTGTTAACTTGACTATTATTGAGGGCGATATTTTCTCCTATGATCGCTAATGTCGTCTTCTTCTTCTTCTTCAACAATTACATACTTATATATATAATTCATGAGCGTCGCATTAAAAACAGGCATTACCGAGTTTATAAAATTAAATTGTGAAAAGAGAAAAAATTTGTCTGTGACGCTCAATTACGAGTATTTGTGGAATTTCGCAATTAAAATTGCACATCGTGAGCACCATTAAAAATGCCAACGTGTCCTGCTACAAATATTCTACAATGTGCTCTTTCTTTTTTTTTTGGCAGGGAGGAGTGCAACTAACTAACTAACAAAACAACAATTGCAGCTTTATGGTTAATTTGGTATTTTAAAGCAAGCACAACTACTAAAACAGTCATGGACTTACAAATAAAAGCAACTCTGTTTAATATACAATTTTCCAACACTATATATGAATGAAATGTCAAAATTGTCATTAAAAATATAAAATACTCCGCTAACTTGTATATTTGTGAACGAAGTCATTTTGTTGCCAATAATTGTGATTAAAGGAACTAAAAACAAATTTGTTAAGCTGTTTTTTTCAATTTTGGTTCAAAAAGAATGTCAGAGCGTTATACAAAGAACTAAGATAAATGAAATGAATAATTACTCACTCACAGACCTACGGTAATTAAACAAATAAGCGTCTCCAAATGTTCTCTGCACAAAACACCGATCAATCAGATGCTGAGGAGCAGCAGGATGATATGCAAACTCTTGAAGGCTCTCTCACCGGCTCGGCAAGAATACTAAACCTTGACTTCTCGGATGAAATGAGCTATGGCACAAACGGCACCTCCAGCAGCAGCTCCTCGTCCTCGGGTGCACATATGAATGGACATCCTGGAGGCATCGTGCCCAACAATGTTATAATACAGGAGCACCAGCGCAAGGAGAACAATATGTGCAACAATCTTGTCAGCAATGTGTCGCAGCAAGTTGAGAAGCCTCCGCCGCCTTCGGCATTGCTCCTCATCGACCAATTCACTGAGTGGCCCTATGAGCGTCAGGAGTTTGCCCAGCTACAACCTCAGCAACAACAGCGAGAGGCAAGTTCATTGATTAGGATAGAACCACCAGCTGTCATGCAGGATTCGGGCGACGTCAATATCGATCTTCCTAGTAGCAGTAATGATATAAATGACTCCAAAACAATGCAGCCAGGATTGTCACTGACCGAAGCGGTCCTGAAACGGCAGAGCTCATCCAACAATTGTGGCGATAGCTATGCGGAAACTTCAAGAGAAAAAAGCGATCGCCTTCATCAGGAGGCGAATCATGCAATAAATTTGGTCCTTACGAAAGCTGAAGAACCGGAGCTGGAAGAACCTGTCCCCATTCTAGGTAAACTTCTACCACTAACCGAAGAACAGCTTAGGTGCTATAATGAGCTGATCATGGGACAGGTGGATGAAGTGCTTGTCTTCAAATTCAATCTCAAGATTACACGCCTAGACATTCGCAAATTGGCTCTTGGCTATTGGCTCAACGATTCTGTGATTAACTTTTACATGAACCTCCTGACAGAACGTTCTGAGCGGAATCATTCATTACCAAAAGTATATGCGATGAATTCATTCTTCGTGCAGCGCCTGCTTCCAGGCTTTAGCAATATACGACGCTGGACTCGCAGGGTGGACATCTTCAGCAAGGACATCATTCCGGTGCCGGTGCACACTGGAAACAATCACTGGTGTATGGCCATCATCCACCTGAGGGACAAGTCAATACGCTATTACGATTCGATGGGCGACCAGAATACGGAGGTGTTGTTAGCCCTAAAGGGCTTCCTAGAGAAGGAATCGTTGGACAAACTTAAGAAGCCCTTCGATACAAGTGATTTTGTGATTGAAAATGTCCAGGATATGCCACGGCAAACAAATCTAATCGATTGCGGCGTTTTTTGTTGTAGCTACGCAAATTATATCTCTCAGAACAAACCGTTAACTTTCACGCAGGCAGACATGGACTACTTCCGCAAAAAGATGGCTCTAGAAATATGTAAAGGCGAGCTCTGTATGTAGAGTTTCCTACTTGTTCTATTTATATACCCTTGACTGTGCCATACATGGAATCAAGCAATGCTTGTTTTATAGACAAGTTTGGTTTAGCAAAGAAATCCAAAGACCAGAGGGAGAGAGAGGACGGAGAGGGAAGGCCGCTTCTTGCACTGACAGGCAGCGCCAGCTTTGGCGCTTTTACCTTCGCATTTTATGAACTTTTTTTCGTTTTTTTTTCTATTTGTAACTTTTTCATTACATTTCGACTTGTACAATTTTCTGGCTACTTGCTGTTGCTGTTGTTATTTGGCTGCAATTGCCGTGCTTGCTGGTTAATGGTTGTTGTTGCTGTTGTTGTTGTTGCTGTTGTTGTTGTTGTTTATAAGCTAATTACATAAGCTCGATATTAGGCGAATTACTTCACCCAGAAAAACAACGCAACGAGAATCCACTACGAAAATAGTAAATTTTACTATGTGGGTTTTAACTATGAAACGTAGTAAAAATCAGTATAAACAATGTTGATTCAACTAAAAACATAGTTAAACAGCAAAATGAACATGAAACGTATATACTTTTAAGAGCCTGCACCTTAAAACAAAATGCGTAAACTTCAAGATGACAATGCATGTTCATTTTAACGATGAATCATATTTAATCCAACTATGCCCGCATTATCAAATATTAAATTTTAAAATTAAATGTCCGTTTTAATAAATTATATTTAATTCTGAAACTCTTCATATTGAGATTGACTATGTTCCGCATTCAAATCTAAGAGCAGGCATTTTGTTCCCGCACCTTTTCCGTTTTAAGTCAAAACTAACTGCATACGAAATGTGTTCGGCAACAGCGCAATGGTGAAGGCATCCGCTAAGTAAACGGGAAATCCAGGATCGAATCCCATCGCAGGTCATCATATTTCGTATTCGGTGAGTTTTGATATAAACTAATTTTCATCTTTCTAGCCTTTTTAATAATTTAAATTATATTTCTAACAATTCTAGAAGCAGCATGCGAGTGTATTAAAATCAACAGTTGTCCGTGTTTTCAGGTGTCCGAGATGTTAAAATGAAAAATTCCATATTCAAATTAAATATGAACAATATTCGAATATTATATTTTTGTGCATCAATATTTACATATCCAACACCTTAATTTAACTATGAAAAACGTTAATTTTAATATTTCATAGTAATTCTTGATTTAACATTTTCACTAGTCAAGTTTACCATATTCATGTTTAAGATGAAATTATACCCGAAAATAGTTAAAGTTACCATGAATATGGTTATCTGTACTACGTTTTCCCTGAGTGTTGTTTCTTCATTTGCAGCTGACTGCTGTTGCTGTTGCTTCTACTGCTGCCAGCAAATAAGAAAACTTTTTTAATTATAACCTCATTTAGATTTGACGTTAGCTCCGTCGCGTGTCTGCTTGCCTCCCTTGCTCCCATTCACAGCTTGCCTTTCCCTTTCCGACTTCCTTGGCTTATGCTTTTTATACCCTGAACCCATGAAATGGGTAAAAAGGGTATAATGGTTTTGTGCAAAAGTATGTAACAGGGATAAGGAAGCATCTCCGACCCTATAAAATATATATATTCTTTATCAGCATCAAAAGCCGAGTCGATATAGCCATGTCCGTCTGTCCGTCCGTCTGTCCGTATGTATGAACGCGTAGATCTCAGAGACTATAAGAGCTAGAGACTTCAGATTTTGAACATAAGCTTATCTAAGTCCTAGGTAGTACAAGTTTGTTTCCGATTATCGATAACTCTTTTCGTTTCCGATATACACATGAAATCGATAACAATAAAATTCTGAGTTTTGAAAATGTGAAATGTTTTTTAAAAACTTGATATAAAATCATGAACATCTGCGAAAATTTAATCAAAATCGGTTAAGAAACACAGAAGTTAAACCAGTTTTAATTTTCCTGTTGACCAAGGTCCATAGCAGCAGCTGCAATCAGTATAGTACATGTAGGCATGCATGTGTGAAGAGTACAGCATGATATGCGTCCACAGCATGCAGATATTTGCTGCGCAAAGATATCAAAGGACTTAATGCAGTTACATACATGCAAACGTTTTTTGTAGCCACGCGTTTATCGTTTTTTGTTGTTTTTTGTCAAATACATTTAGTTTTTAATAAAACCATCTGCTGCCTTAGATGATCCTTTAGTACCTGTGTTATCCGAAATTGGTTTGAATGAAAACATGCGCCTTAGACTTTTTGGTTACCCTTTAGTACCTGTGGCTTACCCACCAACACTTGTACTACCCGACCTACCTGTTAGCCTGCTTAAATTTGCCTACCTAAGGGAATTTTTCCCCGAAGTCCTTTTAAGGGAAAATTTGTCAATAAAAAAGTCAGCATTTGTGATCTTGGTATGAAATAAGGTTAAAAGTAAGCCTTCTTGAATGTCATTACTGCAGGCGTTGATTTAGTTAACTGCGAACTATTACATCGAACGGTTGTGTTCAAAAATTTACTGTGCTATTTTCTGTGATTGTGACAAAAAATTTACTGTGGTTTTTTACGTAATTGTTTAAAAGTAGTGCGTGTTAAATTCGCCGTCATCAAGGATTTGGAAAAACGCAAGTCATTTTTGATTTTTATACCCCTAACCCCTACCCCCTTTCTAAATGGGTAAAAGTGGTATAATGGGGTATAATGTGTAAAAGTATGTAACAGGCAGCAGGAAGCATCTCCGACCCCATAAAGTATATATATTCTTGATCAGCATCAACAGCAGAGTTGATATAGCCATGTCCGTCTGTCCGTCCTACAAGATCTAGAGACTTCAGATTTTGAATATAAGTTCTCCTATACCATAGACAGAACAAGTTTGTTTCAAACTATCGATAACTATTCTGGTTTCCGATATACACATGCAATCGATTACAAAAAATCTAGAATTTGGAAAATGTAAAAATGGGGATTTAAATAATGGGTAACGATATAACTTTTCTGAAAATTATTATTCTGAAATTATTATTGAAATCGGTTAAGAAACACCCGAGATATCGAAGATTGAAGTTTAGGTCACAGATGCATGCAGACAATGACGGTACGCGTTAAGTATAGGGTTCGGGGTATCTCCTAGTCGGGAAATCTCGACTAGAGCCTTCTTACTTGTTATCTTTACAATCTAATCAGTGCATATTTAATTTGATTTTCAGCACTGTGACAAACAATTGTAATGTACTTCAAGGACAGCCCGCAGCTTCTCAATGACTAAGTTTCTATCCAAAAGCTGGCGCCCAGCTGATGATGAAACAACTCTACCAATCAGCCAATATCCGCTCAACACCTCGCTACAGTAAGAATAACACAGGCGAAAAGTTATTGAACTGCTTATTAAGATATGGTATAATGAAGCTTTGAATAATTTTCTAGGCAGCAGATACTTTTTAATATTCATTACTTATTAGTTACTGTATCATAAGTTAAGATATTGTTCAGAAAGGCAACAGAAACAATAAAGTTATGTAAAATGTATTTTTACTTTAAATTAAAAGACAAAATGTTTCTTTAATTATTAAATCAATTGACTTTGTAGGGAAAGTATACATATATACCTTTTGGGTATAGGACACATTCCCTTTAGCCATAAGTCAAGTATATTTATTTCCAATTTCCTTTCGCTTCTTTCTATTGCTTTATATGCACACTTTGTTAAAGAGTTTATTCACACTTATTAACAAATTAACTCAATTTGCATTTCAATAACTGAATTTAATTTAAACACAAATTATATTTGATTGCCTGCACATCAAAATAAAACTCTATAAATATTACTATAAGATATGTTTATCGCATATCATAGTATATTTAAGTGCTGTTTTAACATATGTAAAATTCTTGCCTTTTTCTACAGCAATGAAGCGTAAGAATACGAGATTTTCCTTCCTTCTTTCTTGCTTTTTTCTTATGTTGCAACCAACACACAACAAGAAAAATGTGTATGGAAAATTTAGTTTATGCAGCATTTGCATATAATATATGTATGTGTGAAAGTATCTTTGTGAACAGTTTCGAGCCAGACGCAAGGCAAATACGCTGCAAATGCTCGCCTTGTTAGTTGTTGACTGCAATTTCCTTGGCATGCAAGGGAGGGTGCAAGTGTGTGTGTGTGTGTGCTCAACAAATATTTGGTTTATGTCAAATTGACTCGCATGAGTTAATCAAAAGATGATTTGTTATTCGTTGCAAATGCATCCGCCTCCACATCCACATCCGGATCCGCCTCAACGTACTCAGTTCAAGCAGATGCTAAAATCAGCCACAGCCGCAAATTTATATTTAAGCATCAAACCAAAGAGCTCTTCCCGGGGCACTCGAAGAGCACTTTTGGTGCTTATTTCACGCGCTCGCTCTCTCTGTCTCATTAATAAGCACAAGCATTTCCCATAAATTTACAACTTCAACACACACAGATACAGACAGACAATCAGTCCAGTACTTACATTTAGTTAAATATATTCGCACAAGTTGAGCGGAATGGGCAAGGCAGAAGAGAACAGAAGGCAACCAACCCCCCAGACCCAGGCTAAACAAGATAAATGAGTAATGTAAAAATGAAACATCACCTTTGCCTTTAAGACGACGACGAAGCCGAAACCGAAAGAGAAACCCTGGATGGAAGAATATAATCTGAAGTCTCTAGTTCTTGTAGTCTCTGAGATCGACGCGTTCATACAGACAGACAGACAGACAGACGGACGGACGGACGGACTGTTGATGCTGATCAAGAATATATATACTTTATGGGGCCGGAGATGCTTCCTTCTGCCTGTTACATACTTTTGCACAAAACCATTATACCCTTTTTACCCATTTTATGGGTTCAGGGTATAAAAAAAAGATATTGGCTAGATAAAAATTTTATGATTTTAATGGATTAATTGAATTGAATTGATTACTGGAACTTTTACGGCTACTAAATGAGGAGGAGGAGGAGGAAGAATCGACTCTGACCACCATATGTATATATATATTTTCTCTGGCCACGCTGATCCTGTGTGTTTTTCGATTTGATTTGATTTGATACAATTTTGATTTAGGGTGAGTAGTTGATTGGTGCCAAGAGAAGGTATCTTTTCGATTTGATTTGATTAAATAATTGATGGTATTTTGTAATCGCAAATGAATTAAATTATTACATTTGAAAAAGTGTAATTTCATATATGTATATAGTGTTAAACCAGTGGCCTTTCTGTGCACATACATACTTACATACATATGTACGTATAAACCGACTGTCAACAAAAATGGTTGCCCTAATGTCTGTCCGTTTGCTTACATTGCTTTTGTTTTTGGCCAATTGTTGGTGTCTTTATACGGTGCTAACGCACCCTTCTGCCTACTGCCTGTTGTTGTTGACCACTTCTCTACCTCAATTTTTGAATGTGTATTAAATACATACATATGTATATACACACACCACACAAACCAAATTATTGTCTCCTTTTAATTAATAATAAATAAATAAATAAATATAATCTTGCTGTGATGTTATCGATAAATTTGAAAAACAAACAAAACAAATAATCGCTCGTTCAGGCAGTCTGTTTAGAATTTTCCTAAATAATAATAAGATATCCAATATGCACACATATTAATATCTCAAATATGTTACACATAAGCACGCACCCCAACAATTAAATATCACATTACACCCTAAAATCCTAACACAGGAAACGAGCTAGACATAAACATTAAACATAAAAATATTTCTAAATCATGCATCACGCCACAAGCAAACTGGACATAAACATAAAACATAAACATATTTCCAAAATCACGCCACAAGCGTGAGATCGCACTTTATGAAAGAAAGCTTAAAACGAACAAAGCTTAAAAGCTTTGATCATAAGAAAAGCTCTCAACCGAGGTTTGCTCTGCGCAGCAAGAACGATTGAGAAGCAGTTCAGATTTGGAGTTCAAAGCAATAATTTTGAATAAGATAGACTATAAGTGTGGAAGTGTTTTTGTAACTTTTAACTTTGGTTCAATTCATATAATAAAGAAATAAACTAAAGACGAAGTCTTTTTATTTTTTTTAATCCCACTTGGTCGTGAACTCACAATTGGCGCAGCCGGTAGGATTAGTGAAAAATAAGTGCAAATAAATTAAATTGCGATACTTCATAAAAAACTAATCCGCCAAAGAACTAATCGTGCAACAAACACAGTTAATGGTGTTTAAATAACTTAAGAACTAAGAACAATATAATTAACAACAAAGCAACAAAAAACAAACCAACATGGCAGTCGTACTAAGTGATGCAGAACTAAACCAGGCATTGTCTCAAATCCGACAAGTGCTCCAGTTCTCAGGAAATAAACAGGAGCTAAGCGCCTTCATCAGGAGGACAGAATTCCTATTACAATTATACCCTACTACAAACCAAAGGCAACAAAGTATTATATACGGTGCGATAGAACTGCAAGTCATCGGAGAAGCCCAAAGGATCTCGCAACTATCACATGCCAATAATTGGGGGGAGTTGAAGCGAGCACTCATCGAGGAATACACCACCCAGACTCCAGTGGAGGAATTACTACGACAACTATACAACACCAGCTATCAAGGAAATCTCCGTAAGTTCATAGAAGAACTAGAACACAAATCATATGTAATATTAAATAAGCTAACACTAGATAATAATGCAAACAACACAATTGTCTACACCAATACTATGAACAACACAGTTAAAGATGTTATAAAAAGAAAAATACCAGATAGAATTTTCATGATTCTAGCTAGGTACGATATAGCAACTAGCCATTTGTTAAAAGTAGCAGCTCAAAAGGAGGGTTTATATGAAAATAGTGTGGTTGAAAAACCCAAAGATAATAAATATAATAATTCAAACAAAAACTATCATGGTAAAAAGTATCAAGAAAATTTTAACCAAAGTTCAACACATAACCCCACTAACCAAGCACTACATAGTCATAACTACCAAACCAATTACAGTACAAATAACCCACATAAGAATCAACAAGATTATGGGCAGACATATGCCGAATTTCAACAAAAGTTGCAACAAGGGAAACAACAGAATCCCTTGAACTATTCACATAATAGAATCTCTAATGCACAAGCATCCCCTTACAACAACCAACCTCAAAAAAGGCAAAGAGAAATTAACAGTGGTGTGTCAAAACTGGACACCTCCGAAAATTTTCAAGCAATTGCCTCGGACCAGGAAGAAACAATAACCCATTCATAATTGTTAGTATGAATGATAACCCGCTTAAGTGTGTTATAGACACTGGGTCAACCATTAATTTAATGAATGAAAATTACTTAAAATTTCCAATTAAAAATACAGAACTTAACGTTCATACCATCAATGGTAACATTAAATTAACATCAAGCATTACAATAGGAGCATGTAAATTATGTCCATCCAAACAGGAGTTCTTTATACATGAATTTTCAAATCGATATGATTTCTTGTTAGGAAGAAATTATTTAGAAGCTTGCAAGGCAAAAATAAATTACGAAGAGGGAGCCGTTACCTTAGGAGAATACACATTCCTATTTAAGTACGACCCCAATATAAATGTAGAAGAAAAGGAGGCACCAGAGTGTCAATTTCGTGATCAACGAAGAATTAAAAGAGTCCAACGAGATCCGCTTAGATCATCTTAACGATGAAGAGAAAAGGTGTGTGTCAAAAATTCTTCACAACTATCGAGACATACAGTACCATGAAGGCGACAATTTGACTTTCACTAGTACTGTTAAACATTCGATAATTACAAAACATGAGGACTCAATTTACAAGAGACCCTACAAGTATTCCCAAATTCAACATGACGAAATAGACAGACAAGTAAAAGAAATGCTAGAGCAAGGGATAATAAGAAAATCTCAGTCTCCGTATAATTCACCTGTATTAGTAATCCCAAAAAAGTTGGATGCATCAGGTAAACAAAAGTATAGAGTAGTAATAGACTACAGATTTCTAAACGAAATCACTGTTGACGACAAATTTCCTGTTCCAATAATGGATGAAATTTTAGATAAACTTGGCCGATGCCAATACTTCACAACTCTTGATTTAGCAAAAGGCTATCACCAGATCCAGATGGATCCTAAATCAATACCTAAGACAGCATTTTCCACTAAACATGGCCACTACGAATATACACGTATGCCATTTGGTCTAAAAAATGCACCAGCAACGTTTCAACGCTGCATGAACAATTTGTTGGAAGATTTAATCTACAAAGATTGTTTAGTCTACTTAGATGACATAATAGTGTATTCCACTTCATTGGAAGAACACATATTGTCACTAAATAAGGTATTTGCCAAACTAAGGGAAGCCAACTTAAAATTGCAATTAGACAAGTGTGAATTTCTCAAAAAGGAAACGGAATTTCTAGGACACATAGTCACAACAGAAGGATTAAAACCTTATCCAAATAAAGTTGAAGCAGTAATGAAATATCCTATTCCAAAGACTCCAAAAGAGATAAAAAAAAAATGTTTAGGCTTGTGTGGATTTTACAGAAAATTCATTCCAAACTTCGCCAACATCGTCAAACCCATGACACTCAAATTAAAGAAAGGAGCCAAAGTAGACATAAAGGATACAGCATATATCTCAGCATTCGAGAAATTAAAATTACTTCTAACTTCTGACCTCATCCAGATTATGACAAACCATTTTGTCTCACAACGGATGCAAGTAATGTAGCTCTAGGAGCGGTATTAACACAAAATCATAAGCCTGTTTGTTTTGCCAGCAGAACGCTAAACAAACATGAATTAAATTATTCAGCTGTAGAAAAAGAACTATTAGCAGTAGTTTGGGCAACTAAAACTTATAGAAGCTATCTATATGGTAGAAAATCCTAAGCGATCACAAACCATTAGTATGGTTAAACAATATAAAAGAACCGAATATGAAAATCCAACGATGGAAGATCAAAATAAATGAATTTGATTACACAATCAAATACTTACCGGTTAAAAAAAAACATGTCGCAGACGCACTTTCACGTGTGCAAATACATGAAAATCTACTGGAAGAAGCAATGAGTCAAGCAACATGTGCTACCATTCACAGTGCCCAAGAAGATAACCAAAGTTATATTCAAATAACGGAAAGACCATTAAATTATTATAACAGACAAATCGAACTCATTAAAGGAAACGACAATACGACACAAGTTACTAACTATTTTCACAAGAAAAACATAAAGATAACATATACAGAAATGACGATTACTAAAGCTAAAGAAATAATTAAAGAATATTTATGTTAAAAAAATAGCGTCTTATACTTTCACAACGACTCCGATTTTCCAATTTTTCAAAAGGCATACGTAGAAATAATAAACCCAGAAAGTAAATTTAAAGTAATGAAAAGCTCATCAAAATTAACAGACTTACAAACGTACGCAGAATTCAAAGAACAGATACTTAAAAGACATAACGAACTATTACACCCAGGGATAGAAAAGACAATACATTGGTTTAAAGAAAAATTTTACTACCCAGATTATCAGAACCTAATACAAAACATAATAAATGAATGTCACATTTGCAACATCTCAAAAACAGAGCACAGAAGTTCCAAGTTAGTGTACGAGTTAACCCCAGAAACAAATTACATTAGAGAAAAGTATGTAATGGATTTTTATTTAGTTGACCATAAACAATTTCTATCATGCATAGATATTTATTCAAAATTTGCAACATTAATTGAAGTTAACAGCCGAGATTGGTTAGAAACAAAAAGAGCTATATTAAAAGTTTTCGATTTAATGGGAAAACCAACAGAAATCAAAGCAGACAAAGAGATGAACGAAAAATGGCGAATTATAAGTAATGACAATAACATAGAAAACAAACAAACCAGATTTGAAATTATATTATACACTTATAATCATAAAACCAAACACAATACAACAAACAGAACACCCGCAGATATATTTATGTACGCAGGGACACCAAAGTATGACACACAAGACAAGAAAAAGAAACAAATTGAAAAATTGATTGAATCAAGGGAAGAATTTTAAATAGATACAAAATACAGATCTTCACCATTAGTTAAAACAAAAATAACCAATCCATTCAAACAGACAGGTCAGTTAAGACAAATAGACGAGAAGGACTTTGAAGAAACCAATAGAGGTAGAAAAGTCACCCATTACAAATCAAAGTTTAAGAAGAAAAAGAAAACTAATACAAGTAAATACATTAATTACAGAGAACCAGCTAATGAAGGGAATTCTAATAATAATAACAATGCTAACAGTAACAATTAACGGACAAAGTATCGAAATAAACCCCATAAAAGCAAACAACGGCTACCTAATATTTAAAACAGGAACACTGGACATACCAACTAATTTTGAATACCATTATCTAACTGTAAATTTAACAAAAATAGAAAAGGTCTACAATAACTTATTAATACAAGCAAACGATTACGAAAATTCAACTAAAATTAATTATCTTATTGAAAAACTAAACAGGGAAATAAACGGGATAACAATCATTAAGAGACAAAAGAGAGGACTAATAAATTTAGTAGGCAAAACATACAAATACTTATTCGGAACATTAGACACAGATGACAGAGACGAACTAGAATAGAAGATAAGTAACTTAGCAGAAAATAGCGTTCAAGCTAATGAACTAAACAAAATAATCGAAACAATTTACAAAGCAATTGAAACCATGAACACATTTAAAACCAAAGAAGAAAAACACAAGAAATTTGATTTACTAATTTTCAATTTATAACATTTTACCGAATATATAGAAGACATAGAGATGGGAATGCAACTAACTAGATTAGGCATATTCAACCCTAAATTACTTAAACACGATTACTTATTGCATGTTACACCAGAGAAAATTCTTAATATTAAAACATCAACTTGGTTAAAAACTGATACAAAAGAAATTTACATAATATCACATATTCCACAAGCAATTAGTAAAACACCCATTTTCGAAATAATACCCTACCCAGATGAGAACGATAATATTTTAACAGAAAACATTCAAGAAAAATATTTTATAACAAATAATAAAGTATATGGCACAATTACAAAAAAACAAATATTGAATAATTGCATAGTAGGCATTGTAAAGCAAATCAAAACCGAATGTAAATATACCAAAACAATTAAAAATTTTCAAACAAATTATATAGAACCAAACATAATCCTAACATGGAATTTACCAGAATCAATTGTAAATCAAAATTGTATGAATAATGAAATTAAGATAAAAGGAAACAATATTATAAAAATCTATAATTGTGAAATACAAATTAACGAGATATCAATATCTAATTCAAGACTAGATTTTACACAAAACATTTATGTCAGCAATAAAGTAACAAAACTCGAACCATTGTCATATATTCAAACTAAGGAATTAATTTTGGAACATACAAAATATTATAATACATTCCAAATAATAACATTGACATCATTAACCATTACCATATTAAGCATATTATTGTACTTAATTTATAAGTTCAAAAGTTTACCCAGAACACTTATTGTTAAGTATAGAAAACCTAAAGAACAAGAAATAATCAATTGTAAGGTAGCTTTTTCTATGGCTGAGGTAGTTCAGTCTCTCCAGGGCCACCTTACAAGAAATTTGTAGGTTGCTGTGATCGAGAGAGTGGGGAACTGAGACACCGTACTCGGAGAAGTGCGTTATGAAGTTAGGGCCGACACCGGTGCTCCGGTGATTCGTCCCAGTGCCGTTGCGGCAGTGTAGCCACCCCTGCCAACTCCGACTCGAATGCCCCTGGTATTAACCTAGGCTGCACCAAGTTCGGAGATAGGCATGCGCCGCTTGGAAACTTTGCGGACTGTCGCGGTATTGACCGGCGTACAGTCAGCGGAGTCTCAAGCGGTGGGTAAGCCACACTCACCGTATTTGGCACTATCACTTTCTCACTTTGCTTGACCCGTTTGAATTAATTTCCGATCGCACTGGTTTCATTGTTATTCTTGATCTTTATTTCTTTTCTTTTCACAGGATTTCCTACCCTACCTATTCGCACCAGACAAAGTCGTGAGAAGGGGGGAATAGTCGCTTGGACTCGCTTACCCTGGCACCACGTGTAACCACTTCGTGTGTGTGTGTGTGTGTGTTCGGTGTGTGTGTTCGGTGTGTGTATCCTTGTCTCGTATATCCTTCGTTGTCCTGCTCTTCGTGTTGCTCGCAGTTCCCTCGTAGTCCTTGTTGTCCTCGTGTTGACTTCCCTTGGCTATTCCTTTTGTTTCTTTTTCCTCAGCTTACTGCGACTCACGATCACGGCCATCAAAACCAGACTCCTAATCACGGCCACCAAAACTAGACTGCCCGCTCTGGAGTTTTGATTTCGATCGTCAACCCTTTTTCGGCCGCTGCCTGCGCCGTTTGGCTCGTGCCGATTCTGCTGCTGCGGGTGGCTTCGCTCTCGCTCTCTGCTGCGCTGCTCTCCGCTGTGGCCGCTGCCCGCGCCGTTTGACTTGTGCCATTCTGCTGCTGCGGGTGGCTGCGCTGTCGGCGTCGTCTGGTTGTGCTGTCCTCTGCTATGGCCGCTGCCCGCGCCGTTTGGCTCGTGCCATTCTGCTGTTGCGGCTTTTCTCTCCCTCGTAGTCTCTCTGTTGTAAATGGGTCCCGTTTCTAAATGTAAGCCACTACTATGGGCCTGATTCGTATAACTAGCTCAAAATATATATAACTTAACCTACTAATTTATCCTATAAAATTGTGACTCGTCACACCCCCCTCCCCCTTACTTCCCGGGTGATAACAAATAATGACGCCGCTGGCTGGAGTGTCGGTGATCCTGACGATCCAACTTGCTAATGTACTTGTCCTTCCACAACCTCTCCAAGATAGAGTTCATCCTCGGCAGAGGGTATGCATCCGGTACTGATTTCGCGTTGAGCTGGCGGAAGTCCACACACGTGCGTGTTTCCCCAGTCTTCTTGCCCACCAACACAATGGGTGCACTGTGTGGGCTTTTGGAAGGCTCGATGCATCCGTCCCGTAGCAGCTCGTCCACTTGCGCGTGGATTATCCCTTGCATCGCTGGGTTCCGAGGATAGTACCTTTGCTTTATGGGGCGCTCGTCGCGCATGACTATGACGTGTTCCGCGATGTTGGACACTCCTGTCATGCCATCGAATTTGGACAATTCCTCCTCTAGGAATTGTTGTACCCACGGTGCCATGGACCCGGCTGGGCGTGGTTCGGGCTGGCTCGTGGCGGCTGGTTGGGTCTCGTCACCCCTTGTTGCCTCGTCGTCGGGTTTTGCAAACTCACCCGTTGACAACGCATCCGTTATACTGGCTATTATTCCTCGTGATTCAGATCTTTCCTTGGATTCCTGGCTTTTTGGTCTGGTACGGAAGGGGTTCCTTTTGGTAGCTCTCAGCCGTGCAGGGCCCAGAGCGCCTCCCCAAGTCTTATCACGCCCCATTGTCGTGGTCGCCTCGCGGTTGCGAGCGCCGTCCTGGCTTTGTATCCTATTCTGGCTATTTGCGAGCGCCTCGCGGTTGCAAGCCCGTGCCCTGGTTCCTCGTCGTCTCGGTGCTGGTGTTGGCGACTGCCTCGCGGCTGCAGGTGTCGCCCTGGCTTTGCATCGTTGTACTCTTGCTGTTTGCGAGCGCCTCGCGGTTATAGGCGTCGCCCTTGCTCTGGTTCCTCGTAGTCTCTGTGCTTGTGTTGGCGATCGCCTCGCGGTTGCAGGCGTCGCCCTGGCTTTGCATCGTTGTACTCTTGCTGTTTTCGAGCGCCTCGCGGTTGCAGGCGTCGCCCTTGCTCTGGTTCCTCGTTGTCTCTGTGCTTGTGTTGGCGATCGCCTCGCGGTTGCAGGCGTCGCCCTTGCTCTGGTTCCTCGTACTCTTGCTGTTTGCGAGCGCCTCGCGGTTGCAGGCGTCGCCCTTGCTTTGCATCGTTGTACTCTTGCTGTTTGCGATCGCCTCGCGGTTGCAGGCGTCGCCCTTGCTCTGTTTCCTTGTTGTCTCTGTGCTTGTGGTTGCGAGCGCCTCGCGGTTGCAGGCGTCGCCCTTGCTCTGGTTCCTCGTAGTCTCTGTGCTTGTGGTTGCGAGCGCCTCGCGGTTGCAGGCGTCGCCCTTGCTCTGATTCCTCGTAGTCTCTGTGCTTGTGGTTGCGAGCGCCTCGCGGTGCAGGCGTCGCCCTTGCTGTGCTTCGTCGTCTTTGTGCCCTCTGTGCTTGTGTTGGCGACCGCCTCGCGGTTGCAGGCGTCGCCCTGGCTTTGCATCGTCGCATCTTTGCTGTTTGCGAGCGCCTCGCGGTTGCAGGCGTCGCCCTTGCTGTGCTTCGTCGTCTTTGTTCCCTCTGTGCTTATGTTGGCGACCGCCTCGCGATTGCAGGCGTCGCCCTGGCTGTGCTTCGTCGTCTTTGTTCCCTCTGTGCTTATGTTGGCGACCGCCTCGCGGTTGCAGGCGTCGCCCTGGCTGTGCTTCGCTGTGTCTTTCCTGGTGGCTCGCTGTGTTGCCCGCTGGACGACATCGCCCCCTTGGTGGCTACCACTGCTCGGTACCCGGCTGGGTTCGTTGTTTGGCTTCGGATCGGTTGCTTGGTGATGCTCGGCAGACTTCGGATTTGGTATGCTCAACGGGATGAGTAGGCCTCCCACCAGCAACTTGGCATTGATGGCGCTGAAGAAGTCCAACCCGAGCAGCACATCGTCGAGGGCCGATGGTAAAACCAGCATCAGAATGCTAGCCCGTGCTTGCCCGAG
Organism: Scaptomyza hsui; assembly: GCA_018152825.1. Lineage (NCBI taxonomy): Eukaryota > Metazoa > Arthropoda > Insecta > Diptera > Drosophilidae > Scaptomyza > Scaptomyza hsui. Next base: position 5,439,913 of record JAECXO010000287.1, on the reverse strand, counting down.
TCGTACTTCGGCCTGGATCGCCCGCGTTAGCTCCATCCTTGTCCCATTTGCCAAGGCTATCACCGTCCTCACCGCTCGTCTGTTAGCCGGGGTCTCGATAAGTCGCGCTTTCTATTCGCTGAGAAAGCTCCGCGTGGCACCCGTGTCCAGCGTAGCTGTCATCGCCTCGGTCTCGATGCGCGTCTCTGCAGCAAGCCGGCCATCCTTCAAACGGATAACGCCCGCTAGTTCCGGAACTCGCTCGTCGGCACTCTCACCTGTTCCGGGTTTGATGAGAGGCGCTGGGCGTTTCCCGGCCCCTGTATTTGGCAACAGTCAACGGTCCTCACTCCTCGGCGACCACAGTTCCAACAGAATAGGATTCGCGCTCCACGACATTCCCTCGCGAAGTGACCAACTATTCCGCAGTTCCGACAAGCACTACGTGTGTCCACAGGTTGTTCAGGGTTGACCGGGCCTGATGTACTTTGCTGGTTCCCTTCCGCTGAAAGCGCTGTAGTTTGCGAAGCCGCCCATGGCGTGTTAGTTTTAAGACTTGCCGCTGTCTCCCGCTTTGCACCGCCTGCTGTTCCAGTTGAGCGCACTATCCGCTCGTTGCTTGCCTTGTTCCTTGCCTGACGTAGATGTTCTCGTTCCCTGGTGACTTCAAAATTTACCACTAATTGAGTCAACTGTTTGAACGTGCGGAAGTCCATTCATCTCACGTTCAACTGATATTCCGGCAGAAAGTTTTCATACACCCTTTCAAGTTCTTGGGCTTCTGAGTAACCAGCGCGGTTCATCATGAGGCGAATGTCCACTAGATACTGTTTGTAGCCTTCGTTTTCCCTCTGGTAGCGCATCCTGATCTCGTCTTCTAACCTCTGGAAATACCTCGGTGGTAGGAAAAATTCCAGAAATTCCCTCCGGAACACGCTCCATGGTTCACCCTGCAAGTGGCTTGTGCGGAACCAGTCCTCGGCGGTACCGTGTAAAAGTTCTGGTACCCCCTGGGCCAAGTTTCGGGTGTCCTCGCGGTGTGATATGGCTCGCTCCTCCAAACGCTCGATAAATCGTAAAGGGTCTGAGGTACCGTCAAACGTGACTCCCCAGCGCTGCATGCGTTCTACTCCCATGGCTCCAGAGACGTCGTGTCGGTTTGGTAGCATCGCCGATGTTACCCTCTCGTGTGTTCGTGCCAAGCGCTGGTGTTGAACCGGCACCGGTATGCTAAGGTACTGCATACCCGGGCTGCCTGGTTCCCGTGGCGGAGACCTGCTAGGTGCCACTCGTTGCTCCGGTAAACTCGTCGTGTTCTTTCCTGCATGGGATCCGTTCCCACTCGTGGTAGGCGACAGGCTCCGAGATCGTTGTTGGGTTTCTGGCTTTGTGTCGGGCGTCCGGGCTTTTCCAAAAACGGCTTCGAGTTCCTCTAAGCGTGCCTGAGTGGCCACCACGTGGTAGCTGAGTGGCCACCACGACCCACAAACGCAGACATACGGCCTCGAAGTTCTTCCACGGTGCCTTCACGACCGAATCCAAATTCGTCAGCGAATGCCTCCAGTTCCGCCTTCCGCCTGTACGATATCCATGCTACTCCAACCATGCTTGCTCTGCGTAGCCTGCCCCTGGGTCCTGGTTCCAGTTGTGCCGATGTAGGTCCTGTGCGATGTCCTATGCCTTGTTTACTGATGCACGGCTAGTATCCTTGTTGTGTACTAGTGCGTGTCCTGAGCGATGTCCTGTGCCTGGTTGTGACTACCCGACTAGTATCCCTGTTGTACTAGTGTTAGTCCTGTGTCCTTTGATCCTGGTAGTATCTTCAGTATTCTGCGCTCTAGGTTCTGTGTCCTTTGCTCTGGTAGACTCGTTAGATAAAAAATGAATACTAGGCACGATGTTCACACTTTGAAGGTTCTGGGTCGACTCTCTTCTACTGTGCCGTGATGGCTCAATTTATACTATTCTGGTCGCCCACGAATGATCGCGACCGAGGGTTCACGAGCTTCGCGTCGTCCGCCTCCCTCCTCTGTCATTTGCAGATGCGACAAAACTCCTCTCTCTCTCTCTGCTCCTCGTCGTAGATATTCAAAACATATATATTGTCCTAAATATATGTACCTCTGCGCTGTCTATGTACCCGTACGCTGCATCGCCTCGTGTGCTCGAAAAAAACTATTAACCGGACCACGTTTACTCCTGTTGATGCATTTTCCTGCATGTACCGGTTTACCCCTTTTTTTCCAAAAACGTGTCGTGGGTTTTCACAGTGCTCATTCAACTGTACCCTAAAACTCTGCATAAAACTGTACCAAATGTTGCGACCGGGACGGTCGACTAAAAGACTAATGTGGCCTTGTTTTGCCCACGGTTGTTACCGGTGCTTGCAAAACTGTGCCCACGTGACAGCGTTGCAAAGTGCACTTTGTGTAAACGGACCAGCGAACGGTAGCGAATACTACAAACAAAACTTAAGCGAAAGCGAATATGTGCACCCTGTATGTATATGCGCATTTACCATGACTGCCAATGCTTGTAAAACTGTGCCTACGTGACCGCGTATGCAGCTGCATCGAAAAGGACAACAGACTAGGCTAACGGCGTTTTCCCCGGCCGCCTTGCAATATGTGTAAATGTGTACATGCAGCTGCATGAACCCGCTATGTTCATACCCCTGTCGGACCCCTGCCTAATGCGCACCCCTGCAGGACTATCACTACTGATTTTCTGCGGAAAATCACTACCTGTGCTTTTCCTCGCTCTAGCTTTTTAGACTATTTCGGTGTCCCTATCCGAAAAATATATATTTATATATGAAACCACAATCCCAGAGTCCCTGCTAGGGCGCCACCTGAAAGGTAGCTTTTTCTATGGCTGAGGTAGTTCAGTCTCTCCAGGGCCACTTTACAAGAAATTTGTAGGTTGCTGGGATCGAGAGAGTGGGGAACTGAGACACCGTGCTCGGAGAAGTGCGTAATGAAGTTAGGGCCGACACCGGTGCTCCGGTGATTCGTCCCAGTGCCGTCCGACTCGAATGCCCCTGGTATTAACCTAGGCTGCACCAAGTTCGGAGATAGGCATGCGCCGCTTGGAAACTTTGCGGACTGTCGCGGTATTGACCGGCGTACAGTCAGCGGAGTCTCAAGCGGTGGGTAAGCCACACTCGTATTTGGCACTATCACTTTCTCACTTTGCTTGACCCGTTTGAATTAATTTCCGATCGCACTGGTTTCATTGTTATTCTTGATCTTTATTTCTTTTCTTTTCACAGGATTTCCTACCCTACCTATTCGCACCAGACAAAGTCGTGAGAAGGGGGGGAATAGTCGCTTGGACTCGCTTACCCTGGCACCACGTGTAACCACTTCGTGTGTGTGTGTGTGTGTGTTCGGTGTGTGTGTTCGGTGTGTGTATCCTTGTCTCGTATATCCTTCGTTGTCCTGCTCTTCGTGTTGCTCGCAGTTCCCTCGTAGTCCTTGTTGTCCTCGTGTTGACTTCCCTTGGCTATTCCTTTTGTTTCTTTTTCCTCAGCTTACTGCGACTCACGATCACGGCCATCAAAACCAGACTCCTAATCACGGCCACCAAAACTAGACTGCCCGCTCTGGAGTTTTGATTTCGATCGTCAACCCTTTTTCGGCCGCTGCCTGCGCCGTTTGGCTCGTGCCGATTCTGCTGCTGCGGGTGGCTTCGCTCTCGCTCTCTGCTGCGCTGCTCTCCGCTGTGGCCGCTGCCCGCGCCGTTTGACTTGTGCCATTCTGCTGCTGCGGGTGGCTGCGCTGTCGGCGTCGTCTGGTTGTGCTGTCCTCTGCTATGGCCGCTGCCCGCGCCGTTTGGCTCGTGCCATTCTGCTGTTGCGGCTTTTCTCTCCCTCGTAGTCTCTCTGTTGTAAATGGGTCCCGTTTCTAAATGTAAGCCACTACTATGGGCCTGATTCGTATAGCTAGCTCAAATATATATAACTTAACCTACTAATTTATCCTATAAAATTGTGACTCGTCACACAATGATCAAATAGAATTACCAATAGTCAAACAAGATCAACCCGCACTGTATCCCAAGATAGGAGCAGTCTAACGTAACGCAAATTTTTTTAGTGTGGGCGAGTAAGATATCCAATATGCACACATATTCATATCTCAAATATGTTACACATAAGCACGCACCCCAACAATTGAATATCACATTACACCCTAAAATCCTAACACAGGAAACGAGCTAGACATAAACATTAAACATAAGAATATTTCTAAATCATGCATCACGCCACAAGCAAACTGGACATAAACATAAAACATAAACATATATCTAAAATCACGCCACAAGCGTGAGATCGCCGAATTGGCACTTTTTGAAAGAAAGCTTAAAACGAACAAAGCTTAAAAGCTTTGATCATAAGAAAAGCTCTGAACCGAGGTTTGCTCTGCGCAGCAAGAACGATTGAGAAGAAGTTCAGATTTGGAGTTCAAAGCAATAGTTTTGAATAAGATAGACTATATTTATCTGTGTATTTGAATACACAAAATTAAAATTAAAATAAATTCAAATCTAACTATGCTATTCATAACCCTTTTCGGATTTTATGTTCAAACTATAACGAATTTTCCCACTTAATAAACGGTGTCACTTCAAGTAGTTCTCTTAAAAAGTTAGTCTTATGTCATTTGTCTACGTTTTCGCGATCTACGTAACCGTACGCTATGCGGTGTGCCCCTCGGTCGGTTGGGCGGGAGGTTGGTTGCTTTTTGCTTGGGTTCGCGCGTTAACAAGCCGGTGCTTGGTATCGTTGGGCCACTTGAATGTACTGTCTTTTTTTAGTACATCTACGTCCAATAATAATAAATAGTTGCTTTAATAAAACAAGTAAGAAGGCTCTAGTCGAGATTTCCCGACTAGGAGATACCCCGAACCCTATACTTAACGCGCACAGTCATTGTCTGTATGCATCTGTGACCTTAACTTCAATCTTTGATATCTCTGGTGTTTCTCAGCCGATTTCGATGAAATTTTCAGAAAAGCTCTATCGTTATCCATTATTTCAACCCCTATTTTACATTTTACATTTTTCAAATTCGCGATTTTTTTTGTAATCGATTACTTTTTTTTATCGATAATTTGAAAGAAAAAAATTGGTTCCGCTCATGGTATAGGATAACTTATATTCAAAATCTGAAGTCTCTAGCTCTTGTAGTCTCTGAGATCGACGGGTTCATACAGACGGACGTTCAGACGGACATGGCTATATCGACTCGGCTGTTGATGCTGATCAAGAATATATATACTTTATGAGGTCGGAGATGCTTCCTTCTGCCTGTTACATACTTTTGCACAAAACCATTATACCCCTTTTACCCGTTTTATGTGTTAGGGGTATAAATAGCCGAATTCTCTTAGAGTAATAAACTCTTTTTTTCTTTTCCATAAAATCTGCTGAAGTACGGCACTTCAGAGCCCTTTAGATCTACATAGATCGAACAATGAATTAATATAAATTAAATCCATATTTGTATAAGTGTTATCGAAAAATCTGAAAAGTACAAGTGAATGCCCACACAACGCCATAATAATAATAATAATAACATACATGTCAAGTTGTTTTTCACCTAATGACTACCCTTATTATTTTCTGGCCCCATTACCAAATTGATCGATTATTATAAATATATAAATACATTATTATACTTTGATACCGAAGGTCTCATAGTATATTGGTTTTGTGCAATGTCCGTCATGGTGTCTGTCTGTCCGTCTGTCCGTCCGTATGAACGCAACTTTTTTCGACACCCGTAAAGCTAGAGACTTGAAACTTTGCAATTATGTTTATCTATAGACGGTACAGATAAAGTGTCAAGATTGGGTTGCCACGCCTACTAGGAGGCTGGGAAATCGATAAATTTGATAACTGAAAACCGATAAAACCAAATATTTCTCACATTCTTACAGCTAGAGTTACCAAATTTTGCACGCAGATAGCTAGTCATGTCCCTGAAAAAACTGCATCAAAATATTGGATGCCACGCCCACTCCTTCTGCCCCCATCATCCCTGCTCCTTGAAATTGGAAACGCCTATAGTTTTTACATTTTTTGGGCTAGAGCCACCAAATTTTGTGTCAAGATACATATTGAAGTTCCCCAAAAAATAGGAACAAAATTTTGGATGCCACGCCCCCTGATTCCGCCCCCATCCCCCCCTTCTCCATGAAATTGGAAACGCCTATAGTTTTCACATTTTTTGGGCTATAGCCACCAAATTTTGTGTCAAGATAGATATTGACGTTCCCCAAAAAAATGCATCAACATTTTGGATGCCACGCCCCCTGATTCCGCCCCCATTCCCCTTTCACCAAGAAATTGGAAACGCCTATAGTTTTCACATTTTTTGGGCTATAGCCACCAAATTTTGTGTGAAGATAGATATTGACGTTTTGGATGCCACGCCCCATGATTCCGATCCCAACCCCCCCTTCTACTTGAAATTGGAAACGCCTATAGTTTTCACATCTTTCGAGCTAGAGTCACCAAATTTGGTAGGAAGATATATGGTGACATCTACAAAAGGTCTGCACCAAAAATTAGGATGCCACGCCCACCTCTGCCGCCCACTATTTAAAATCGGAAATTTCGATATCTCTTATAATTTTTAAGCTAGAGCCCGTAAATTGGGTAGAAAGATAGAAGGCAGCATCTACCAAAGATGTGCATCAAAATTTTGGATGCCACGCCCACCTAAGCCACCCGCCTTATAAAATCGGAATCGGCTATATCTTTAACAGTTTTTGAGCTAGAGCCACCAAACTTGGTAGGCAGATAGATAGCGACAGTTAAAAACATTTGATTCAAAAATTTGGATGCCACGCCCACCTCTGCCGCCCATCTTTGACATTTTGAAGTTAAGTTATCTTCCACAGCTTTTGAGGAAAAGTCACAAAATTTGGAAACATGATAGCTGGCGATGTTTACCACATGGCCCACTCCCTTCGCCCATGCATACCCCCTTATAAACCGTTCATTTACGGGTATCAAAGTATTCCGCAGTCGGTTGCGTCCGACTGCAACGTTTTTACTTGTTTTTTATAAAGTGAAATGTAATAAAATTGGTTCTTATATTTTTCAAACATATATTTTACCACATCGGCAAAACGATAAATTCGATAGCTCTTCCAAAAATTAACTCTTCTTATAGACAAGTGCATACACACATATATGTGAAATGCAATAAATTCTCTTCTAATATTATGCATTTATATATATTTATTTTCTCCAAATAAACGCACTAAAAAACAAGTAAAAACGTTGCAGTCGGACGCAACCGACTGCGGAATACTTTGATATAAGTAAAAGAACGGTTGATAAGGGGGAATGCAGGGGCGAAGGGAGTGGCCCATGTGGTAAACATCGCCAGCTATCATGTTACCAAATTTGGTGACTCTAGCTCAAAAACTGTGGAAGATAACTTAACTCCCAAATTTAAAAGGTGGGCGGCAGAGGTAGGCGTGGCATCCAAATTTTTGAATCAAATGTTTTTAACTGTCACTATCTATCTTCCTAATAAGTTTGGTGGCTCTAGCTCAAAAACTGTTAAAGATATAGCCGATTCCGATTTTATAAGGCAGGTGGGTGGCTTGGTTGGGCGTGGCATCAAAAATTTTGAATCAAATGTTTTTAACTGTCACTATCAATCTTCCTACCAAGTTTGGTGGCTCAAGCTCAAAAACTGTTAAAGATATAGCCGATTCCGATTTTATAAGGCGGGTGGCAGAGGTGGGCGTGGCATCCAAAATTTTGATGAATTTTTTTGGGGAACGTCAATATCTATCTTCACACAAAATTTGGTGGCTCTAGCCCAAAAAATGTGAAAACTATAGGCGTTTCCAATTTCATTGAGAAGGGGGGATGGGGGCGGAATCAGGGGGCGTGGCATCCAAGTTTTAATGGGGAACGTCATTACCTATCTTGACACAACATTTGGTGGCTCTAGCCCAAAAAATGTAAAAACCTTAGGCGTTTCCAGTTTCAAGGAGCAGGGATGATGGGGGCGGAAGGAGTGGGCGTGGCATCCAAAATTTTGATGCAGTTTTTTCAGGGACATGATAAGCTATCTGCGTGCAAAATTTGGTAACTCTAGCTGTAAGAATGTGAGAAATATTTTCAGTTATCGAATTGATCGATTTCCCAGCCTCCTAGTAGACGTGGCACCCCAATCTTGACACTTTATTTGTCGCGCCTATAGACAAACATAATTGCAAAGTTTCAAGTCTCTAGCTTTACGGGTGTCGAAAAAAGTTGCGTTCATACAGACGGACAGACGGACAGACAGACAGACGGACAGACGGACACCATGACGGACATTGCACAAAACCAATATACTATGAGACCTTCGGTATCAAAGTATAATTACCAATATGTATAGCAAAATTAATAAATTCTTCTACAAATAAATAAATGCACATTTCGCATTTCGCATCCATGCAACATAGTTTTAACAAGTAAGAAGGCTCTAGTCGAGATTTCCCGACTAGGAGATACCCCGAACCCTGTACATAACGCGTACAGTCATTGTCTGTATGCATCTGTGACTAAACTTCAATCTTCGATATCTCTAGTGTTTCTAAACCGATTTCGATGAAGTTTTCAGAAAAGTTATATCGTTACCCAATATTTCAACCCCCATTTTTACATTTTGTATATCGGAAACGGAAATAGTTATCGAAAATCAGAAACAAACTTGTATTGCCTAGGACTTAGATGAGCTTATGTGCAAAATCTGAAGTCTCTAGGTCTTATAGTCTCTGAGATCGACGCGTTCATACATACAGACGGACAGACTGCTATATCGACTCGGCTGTTGATGCTGATCAAGAATATATATACTTTATAGGGTCGGAGATGCTTCCTTCTGCCTGTTACATACTTTTGCACAAATCCATTATACCCCTTTTACCCATTTCATGGGTTCGGGGTTTATAAAATGCTGTTAACTTGACTATTATTGAGGGCGATATTTTCTCCTATGATCGCTAATGTCGTCTTCTTCTTCTTCAACAATAACATACTTATATATATAATTCATGAGCTTCGCATTTAAAACAGGCATTACCGAGATTATAAAATTAAATTGTGAAAAGAGAAAAAATTTGTCTGTGACGCTCAATTACGAGTATTTGTGGAATTTCGCAATTAAAATTGCACATCGTGAGCACCATTAAAAATGCCAACGTGTCCAGCTACAAATATTCTACAATGTGCTCTTTCTTTTTTTTTTTGGCAGGGAGGAGTGCAACTAACTAACTAACAAAACAACAATTGCAGCTTTATGGTTAATTTGGTATTTTAAAGCAAGCACAACTACTAAAACAGTCATGGACTTACAAATAAAAGCAACTCTGTTTAATATACAATTTTCCAACACTATATATGAATGAAATGTCAAAATTGTCATTAAAAATATAAAATACTCCGCTAACTTGTATATTTGTGAACGAAGTCATTTTGTTGCCAATAATTGTGATTAAAGGAACTAAAAAAAAATTTGTTAAGCTGTTTTTTTCAATTTTGGTTCAAAAAGAAGGTCAGAGCGTTATACAAAGAACTAAGATAAATGAAATGAATAATAACTTGCTCACAGGCCTACGGTAATTAAGCAAATAAGCGTCTCCAAATGTTCTCTGCACAAAACACCGATCAATCCGATGCTGAGGAGCAGCAGGATGATATGCAACCTCTTGAAGGCTCTCTCACCGGCTCGGCAAGAATATCAAACCTTGACATCTCGGATGAAATGAGCTATGGCACAAACGGCACCTCCAGCAGCAGCTCCTCGTCCTCGGGTGCACATTTGAATGAACAACCAGGAGGCATCGTGCCCAACAATGTTATAATACAGGAGCACCAGCGCAAGGAGAACAATATGTGCAACAATCTTGTCAGCAATGTGTCGCAGCAAGTTGAGAAGCCTCCGCCGCCTCCGGCATTGCTCCTCATCGACCAATTCACCGAGTGGCCCATTACCTATGAGCGTCAGGAGTTTGCCCAGCTACAACCTCAGCAACAACAGCGAGAGGCAAGTTCATTGATTAGGATAGAACCACCAGCTGTCATGCAGGATTCGGGCGACGTCAATATCGATCTTCCTAGTAGCAGTAATGATATAAATGACTCCAAAACAATGCAGCCAGGATTGTCACTGACCGAAGCGGTTCTGAAACGGCAGAGCTCATCCAACAATTGTGGCGATAGCTATGCGGAAACTTCAAGAGAAAAAAGCGATCGCCTTCATCAGGAGGCGAATCATGCAATAAATTTGGTCCTTACGAAAGCTGAAGAACCTGAGCTGGAAGAACCTGTCCCCATTCTAGGTAAACTTCTACCACTAACCGAAGAACAGCTTAGGTGCTATAATGAGCTGATCGTGTGACAGGTGGATGAGGTGCTCGTCTTCAAATTCAATCTCAAGATTACAGGCCTAGACATTTCCAAATTGGCTCTTGGCTATTGGCTCAACGATTCTGTGATTAACTTTTACATGAACCTCCTGACAGAACGTTCTGAGCGGAATCATTCATTACCAAAAGTATATGCGATGAATTCATTCTTCGTGCAGCGCCTGCTTCTAGGCTTTAGCAATGTACGACGCTGTACTCGCAGGGTGGACATCTTCAGCAAGGACATCATTTCGGTGCCGGTGCACACTGGAAACAATCACTGGTGTATGGCCATCATCCACCTGAGGGACAAGTCAATACGCTACTACGATTCGATGGGCGACCAGAATACGGAGGTGTTGTTAGCCCTTAAGGGCTTCCTAGAGAAGGAATCGTTGGACAAACTTAAGAAGCCCTTCGATACAAGTGATTTTGTGATTGAAATGTCCAGGATATGCCACGGCAAACAAATCAAATCATACCCTTGAATGTGGCATACATGGAATCAAGCAATGCTTTTTTTATAGACAAGTTTGGTTTAGGAAAGAAAACCAAAGACCAGAGGGAGAGAGAGGACGGAGAGGGAAGGCCGCTTCTTGCACTGACAGGCAGCGCCAGCTTTGGCGCTTTTACCTTCGAGTTTTATGAATTTTTTTTTAGTTTTTTTTTTTATTCGTAACTTTTTCATTACATTTCGACTTGTACAATTTTCTGGCTACTTGCTGTTGTTGTTGTTATTTGGCTGCAATTGCCGTGCTTGCTGGTTAATTTAAAAAAAAAAAAAAAAAAAACATGAAACGTATTTACTTTTAAGAGCCTGCACCTTAAAACAAAATGCGTAAACTTCAAGATGACAATGCATGTTTATTTTAACGATGAATCATATTTAATCCAACTATGCCCGCATTATCAAATATTAAATTTTAAAATTAAATGTCCGTTTTAATAAATTATATTTAATTCTAAAACTCTTCATATTGAGATTGGCTATGTTCCGCATTCAAATCAAAGAGCAGGCATTTTGTTCCCGCACCGAAGCTTTTCCGTTTTAAGTCAAAACTAACTGCATACGAAATGTGTTCGGCAACAGCACAATGGTGAAGGCATCCGCTAAGTAAACGGGAGATCCAGGTTCGAATCCCATCGCAGGTCATCATATTTCGAATTCGGTGAGTTTTGATATAAACTAATTTTCATCTTTCTAGCATTTTTAATAATTTAAATTATATTTCTAACAATTCTAGAAGCAGCATGCGAGTGTATTAAAATCAACAGTTGTCATACTTGATTTTCAGGTGTCCGAGATGTTAAAATGAAAAATTCCATATACAAATTATATATGAACAATATTCGAATATTATATTTTTGTGCATCAATATTTACATATCCAACACCTTAATTTAACTATGAAAAACGTTAATTTCACTAGTTAAGTTTACCATATTCATGTTTAAGATGAATTTATACACGAAAATAGTTGAAGTTACCATGAATATGGTTATCTGTACTACGTTTTTCCCTGAGTGTTGTTTCTTCATTTGCAGCTAGCTGCTGTTGCTGTTGCTTCTACTGCTGCCAGCAAATAAGAAAACTTTTTTAATTATAACCTCATTTAGATTTGACGTTAGCTCAGTCGCGTGTCTGCTTGCCTCCCTTGCTCCCATTCACAGCTTGCCTTTCCCTTTCCGACTTCCTTGGCTTATGCTTTTTATCTTTACAATCTAATCAGTGCATATTTAATTTGATTTTCAGCACTGTGACAAACAATTGTAATGCACTTCAAGGACAGCCTGCAGCTTCTCAATGACTAAGTTTCTATCCAAAAGCTGGTGCCCAGCTGATGATGAAACAACTCTGCCAATCAGCCAATATCCGCTCAACACCTCGCTACAGTAAGAATAACACAGGCGAAAAGTTATGGACTGCTTATTAAGATATGGTATAATGAAGCTTTGAATAATATTCTAGGCAGCAGATACTTTTTAATATTCATTACTTGTTAGTTACTGTATCATAAGTTAAGATATTGTTCAGAAAGGCAACAGAAACAATAAAGTTACGTAAAATGTATTTTTACTTTAAATTAAAAGACAAAATGTTTCTTTAATTATTAAATCAATTGACTTTGTAAGGAAAGTATACATATATACCTTTTGGGTATAGGACACATTCCCTTTAGCCATAAGTCAAGTATATTTATTTCCAATTTCCTTTCGCTTCTTTCTATTGCTTTATATGCACACTTTGTTAAAGAGTTTATTCACACTTGTTAACAACTTAACTCAATTTGCATTTCAATAACTGAATTTAATTTAAACACAAATTATATTTGATTGCCTGCACATCAAAATAAAACTCTATAAATATTACTTAAAGATATGTATATCACATATCAGAGTATATTTAAGTGCTGTTTTAACAAATGTAAGATTCTTGCCATTTTCTACAGCAATGAAGCGTAAAAATACGAGATTTTCCTTCCTTCTTTCTTGTTTTTTTCTTATGTTGCAACCAACACACAACAAGAAAAATGTGTATGGAAAATTTAGTTTATGCAGCATTTGCATATAATAATGTATGTGTGAAAGTATCTTTGTGAACAGTTTCGAGCCAGACGCAAGGCAAATACGCTGCAAATGCTCGCCTTGTTAGTTGTTGACTGCAATTTCCTTGGCATGCAAGGGAGTGTGCAAGTGTGTGTGTGTGTGCTCAACAAATATTTGACACGCATGAGTTAATCAAAAGATGATTTGTTATTCGTTGCAAATGCATCCGCCTCCACATCCACATCCGGATCCGCCTAGCAGACAATCAGTCCAGTACTTATATTTAGTTAAATATATTCGCACAAGTTGAGCGGAATGAGCAAGGCAGAAGAGAACAGAAGGCAACCAACCCCCAAGACCCAGGCTAAACAAGATAAATGAGTAATGTGAAAATGAAACATCACCTTTGCCTTTAAGACGACGACGAAGCCGAAACAGAAAGAGAAACCCTGGATGGAAGAATATAATCTGAAGTCTCTAGTTCGTGTAGTCTCTGAGATCGACGCGTTCATACAGACGGACGAACAGACGGACGGACAGACGGACATGGCTATATCGACTCGGCTGTTGATGCTGATCAAGAATATATATACTTTATGGGGTCGGAGATGCTTCCTCCTGACTGTTACATTATTATTATAACTATTATTGGGATGAGGATCATGCACTGCGACCACTAGGATCTATTGTGCCCTCTTACTCTTGTGTGAGTTACAGCTCCTCGAACAGTCGAATGGAACGCAAGAACGCGACGATGTGGCATGGTCGGAGAGCCCTCATCTCCTCTGTAGACAGAAAGGGGTTCCCCAGAAGAGAGAGCCTCAGTCGACTGATGGCGGGACACTCCTCAAGCAGGTGCTCTGGAGACTCATCCCCCTCCAGGCACAGTCTGCAAAGACTGTCTTCCCGTAACTTGAGATTATGCTGATGCTTGCGCAGTCTGCAGTGCCCGGTCAAGAAACCCGTGACTATCCGAAGAGATCCTTTGCTCAGCTTCAGACAGTCCTCAGTTCTCTTCTTGTTGTAACTACCTAGCAGTCGATTGCTCTGTCTAGCCCCTGTGAGGACCGCCAAGCGTCCACGCAGGCATTGAGCAGATCGATGCGACTGCTCAGACTAATAATCCCTAGTCCTAGCCCACAGAAAGGCTCAGGGCCGTGGAAAGGAGTGCTAGCTCCTCTCCTGGCCATAGTATCGGCTACCTCATTGCCGGGAATACCCGCATGTCCTGTTACCCAATAGATTGTGACTGTGTTGTTACTGCCCAACCTGTTGAGTGCTTCTATACATTGACACACCAGCTTGGAGACGATCTTGTAAGCACTGAGTGCTTTGATCGCTGCCTGGCTGTCAGAGAAAATGGCTATGTCTCTATGAACGTATCCCCTCTCGATGTTTAGGGAGGCACATCTTTCAATCGCATGCACTTCCGCTTGGAATATGCTGGCGAATTTACCAAGGGGCTCATGATTTTTGAGCCGGGGTCCGCAGACTCCAGCTTCAGCCCCCTCCTATGTTAGTGATCCGCCCGTATACCATCTAATAGCATGTGGTTTCACATTATAGGTGGTCGACAGAATAGTCCACTCTGCTTTATTACTGAGTTCCGTTTTAAAGAGCTTCTCGAAACTAAAAAGGGCCATCTGCGCATCTTGCGGAAAGGCCAACAGTGTGCCCGTTGCACTAGTGACAGAATCGATTGCATTCGCTCCTGCCATTCTCATACTAGACCTGTGTTTGCACTGTGTTTGATGTAAACATGCAAAGGCGGAAGTCCTAGCAGTACGTCCAGTGCTGAGGACGGGCACGTACGCATTGCACCCGAGATGCACGTGCAGGCAAGTCTCTGGAGTTTGCCCAGTTGCCGTTTACTCACATCAAGGTCTACACGTCTCGCCCAGACCACAGCGCCGTAGCTGACTATGGGCCTCACCATTGCTGTGTACATCCACAGAAAGATTTTTGGGGACACCCCCCAATTTTTCCCTGCGAGAGATCTGTTACATAGTTTTGCACAAAACCATTATACCCTTTTTACCCATTTTATGGGTTCAAGGTATAAAAAGAAGATGTTGGCTAGATAAAAATTTGATGATTTTAATGGATTAATTGAATTGAATTGATTACTGGAACTTATACGGCTACTGGATGAGGAGGAGGAGGAGGAGGAAGAATCGACTCTCACCACCATATGTATATATATATTTTCTCTGGCCACGCTGATCCTGTGTGTTTTTTCGATTTGATTTGATTTGATAAAATTTTGATTTATGGTGAGTAGTTAATTGGAGCCAAGAGAACGATTTTTTTCGATTTGATTTGATTAAATAATTGATGGTATTTTGTAATCTCAAATGAATTAAATTATTACATAAGAAAAAATGTAATTTCATATATGTATATAGTGTGAAACCAGTGGCATTTTTGTGCACATACATACATACATACATACATACAAACATACATACATACATACATATGTACGTATAAACCGGCTCTGAACAAAAATGGTTGCCCTATTGTCTGTCCGTGACAACTTCTCTACCTCAATTTGTGAATGTGTATTAAATACATACACACACCACACAAACCAAATTATTGTCTCCTTTTAATTAATAATAAATAAATAAATAAATATAATCTTGCTGTGAAGTTATCGATAAATTTGAAAAACAAACAAACAAATAAACGCTCGTTCATTCAGTCTGTTTACAATTTTCCTAAATAATAATAAGAATATATATAATTTATTCAACCAAGATTTATCTGTGTATTTGAATACACAAAATAAAAATTAAAGTAAATTCAAATAGTTGCTATAATAAACAAGTAAGAAGGCTCTAGTCGAGATTTCCCGACTAGGAGATACCCCGAACCCTATACTTAACGCGCACAGTCATTGTCTGTATGCATCTGTGACCTTAACTACAATCTTCGATATCTCTGGTGTTTCTCAGCCGATTTCGATGAAATTTTCAGAAAAGTTCTATCGTTATCCATTATTTCAACCACTATTTTTACATTTTTCAAATTCGCGATTTTTTTGTAATCGATTACATGTGTATATCGGAAACTAGAATAGTTATCGATAATTTGAAAAAAAAAATTGGTTCCGCTCATGGTATAGGAGAACTTATATTCAAAATCTGAAGTCTCTAGCTCTTGTAGTCTCTGAGATCGACGCGTTCATACAGACGGACGAACAGACGGACAAACGGACGGACGGACTGACGGACATGGCTATATCGACTCGGCTGTTGATGCTGATCAAGAATATATATACTTTATGGGGTCGGAGATGCTTCCTTCTGCCTGTTACATACTTTTGCACAAAACCATTATACCCCTTTTACCCATTTTATGGTATACCTTCAAGTCCGGTGATGTTCAACATGGGCGACATCGCAACTCCTGGGGAGCGCCTCGGAATATTATTTCGATTTGTATACCGTGTCCCGTTTATGGTGGCCGTCGGCTCAAACGTTATTAGAAAGGTGCCGTTGACTACTAGCTCTGCATCGCCATCTGTGCTCACCCTTGCCGGGCTATCGTTTATGATGATTATTCCGTCTTCGATGACCATGACGGGGCTTAGGTGACTAGGTTGAGTTCTGCAGTGGGCCACCGCTCCTGAGTGAAGTTTCTGGGCGCATGTGCTGTTCTCTGCTATTTCGCAGAACGTTGCCGTGGTCGACACTGCACAGTTGCTGACCGCTATAGCCTTGGTGTCGCCTTCGGCCACGGTGTTGTCGTCGTTAGGGAATTGTACAGTTCTGCCATGTTGTGCCACCGGGAAAATGGTTACCTTTTTACAGGCAAATCTAATCTTAGGGTAACTAATTATAAAATGTATTACATCTTCAGATTGTAGGACTTTGATTTTTGATACTTCTAATATGCTAGATACAGATACCCACTTCTATGGGTTGATCGATCAAGATTTCTTTGGTGTCTCTATGGTCCAAAATGACCGGATTTATAGTGTTTAATTTGGCAAGCGCAATGGTAAGGAGTAAATTATCTATTTCAGTGATCAAAATTATATTTCTTGTTAGTAATAGTTCGAAAAGGTGACTTGACTCTACTTCCTCTATTTTAGTGTACACTAAAAGTTCGTTAACGGTATTTGTTATATTATTTATCTGGTTTTGTGTTTCTGAATTAATGACAATTTGCTTATTGTTAGAGTCTATTAAACGGCTTTCTATGGATCTTATGTGTTCTAAGTCCCTCGCATCTGGTGTTCCAGCTACAACTTTTAATGCCGTGCCAATGAAATCTAAACTTCTTGCATTCCTGTGATGAATTTTTAAAGCGGACAAAAGTGTTTTTATGTGTTCTGTGTCTGAATCTAGCAATTTCCGCATGTGTGATCGGGGAAATAAACTGACCATCTTGCTGGTCTCAGTAAGCACAGACGAATACTCTGACAAGTACTCAAGTACCCGAATTCTTTCCAAATAACCACCTCTCCATTCACAATAGTAATATATTTAGAATGTGAATAGTCTGAAATCCGAGCATGAACCAAGGCTACACATAGCAGTAATGGAAGCGCTAACCTGAAATTGCAACGAAGCCAAGGTAAGAGGTGCGTGCGGTACAAATAGGATCTTATTTAATATTGTCCTAATGGACTACTCTCCCCTTAACTAGGACCGACGTCCCCAGGTCCGCCTCAAGCTTGTTGCCAAGCCTTTTGTTGCTTTTTACTAGGACTTTTTCTCCTACATTGAAAGTCCTTTCCTGCCTGTTCTCGTTAACCCGACTGCGTTGAATTAATTGCGCTTTATGTAACTTGTTTCTTATCGCTTGTTGTAATTCGGCAGTGGCAGAATGAACTATGTCAATTGGTTTTTTATTTGTAACGGAATGTATAGTGCCGTTGTATAGCACGGTTGCACTTAGGATAAGTTCTACTGTGTTGGCACTCCCGTTATGAATCCCCAGACCTCTCGCTAACTCGCTCAGCGTAGAGTGGAAACGCTCTACTTGCCCGTTAGATGTGCTGTGTAAGGGGGGTGGGTTACTTATGGAAACGTTGAAATGGTTTGACAACAACGTTCGAATAGTTTCTGAGTTCAGTGCTGGTTCATTATCGCAGTACACGGACCTAGCGTGTGGGAAGATGTTCATCAGCTGTATGAGAGCGACTTTAATATCCTCAATTGTTCGCGATGCTATCGGTTGCACTACGGCGAATTTCGAGAATTTGTCTAAGCAGGTGAGGAACAATTTTTTGTTTGTCGAATATATGTCGATATGCAAAAGCTCGCCTGTGAACGAGGGAATTGGCGTTTCACCCAAGGGCTGCTTGCCTGGGTGCCTGTCATATTTGGCCTTTGCACAAATTTTGCAGTTCAGGGCCACTTCGTTTGCTAATCTGGTCATGTTTGGGAAGTAATATTCGCTCATAATTTGTTTAACGTTTTCTTGAGCTGCCCTATGTGCACGATTGTGCTCTAGCGTGGTGATTTCAAGCATTTCGCTTTTACTAAAAATGTCAGCCACGAGATTCTTACAATGTCTGAGCTTGGTGGCTGGGAATGCCATCACCATCTCGTTCTGAATTTGTGCTAGTACGTGTAAGCTGCAGTGTAGGGCATTCACAACATTTGGGCTTACTACTTCTTTTAAGACATCGAGCAACGCCTTTTCATTTGTGAAGCTGATTATGTGGCGTATTTTAGTCTTGAAAATCACAAATCTGTGTGTTAACGGAAATCTTGCATCTTCAATGATGATTTGGTTTCTAATGCAGTTCAAGGGATTGTCAGTGGACTCTATTGTATATGACACCGATGCCTCGCTGTGAACTGTCGCTGCGTCAGACCTTGCGGACTGATTTTCCAGAGTATTTAAATTTTGTCGTGACAGTGCGTCAGCGACGTGGTTCTCTTTTCCAGGTTTGTAAAAGACGTTAGCATTGTGTTCATCAATGAACGCCTTCCAACGCTTAATCTTGGCATTTGGGTTTCTTTCCGAAACCGCGTATGCAAGTGGTTGGTGGTCGGTATAAATATTTATGACTTTTGCACCGTATAGGTAGTGGCGAAGTTTCCCTAAGGCCCAAACAATTGCAAGTAACTCTCGCTCGATTGTCGCGTAGTTGACCTCTCTGTCTCTTAGTGTTCTTGAGATCATTGTTATCGGACGACCGTTTTGGAAGAGAACTGCCCCTATACCATGACTTGAGGCGTCTGTCGTTAAATCAAATGGCGCCTTAAAGTCAGGGTAAAGTAACATGACGCCTTCTGACGCCAAATTCTTTCTTAACTTCTCGAAGGAGTGCCTTTGTACTTCGTTTAGTTCGATCGGAATTTTTCTGGATCGGTGTTTGCTAACGGACAACGGCCTTGCTATGGACGCAAAGTCTTTTACAAAACATCTGTAGTAGCTGGCGAGTCCCAAAAAACGCCTTTCCGCGAACAGATTACTAGCCTCTTCGTACTCTTGTATGGCTTTTACTTTTTCGGGGTCAGTTTTAGCACCCTCCCCCGTGACGACAAATCCCAGATACTCCACGCTTTTTTTTGAAAAACTGGGTTTTCTCTCGGGCGACTCTCATGTTGGCATCTATCAGATTCGTCAAAACCGCATCAATGTGTTTGACATGGTCATTTTCGATTTCCGAGAAGACAACTACGTCATCTAGGTAAACGTAACAGCATTTGCCTATGTACTCTCTGAGAACGTCGTCTATGGCGCGCTGGAAAATGCTGCCAGCATTTTTTAACCCAAAAGGAAGTCGACAGAATTCATACTTTCCTCCGTTCACAGAAAATTAGGTTTTTTCACGGTCCTTTTCTGCCAAGACTATCTGGTGGTAACCAGATTTCAAGTCTAACGTGGTGAAATATTTTGCCTTGCCCAGATTTGCTAAAATCATGGATATGTCTGGCATTGGGTACTTGTCAGCTATTGTTACTTCGTTAAGTTTTCTAAAGTCCACAACTAACCTTTTCTTTTTTTCCCCAAACTCATTCACGCCTTTTTTATCTACCACCCACAATGGGTTGTTGTAAGGTGACTTTGATTTTCTGATAATGTTGTCTTTAAGGAGTTTTTCCATCTCCTTGGCAACTAAGTCTGCTACACCCATAGGATATGGGTACAACTTGGTATAAATAGGTGACTCATTGGTGGTTCTAATTGTGGCAACAACGGCTGTATTGTAAGGTAGCGCCTCGTTTGGGTTTGCATAAACCTTGGCCTTGTCAGTTAGAACTTTTTCAAATTTAGATTTGATATTGGCGGGTATCTCTAGTTCTTTTATTTTTGTAAAATTAACATCTTTGCACTCATGGTAAGAAATTTTTTCTGTGCCAGTGCTGAGTTTGATCTCGCCATTTTTTAAGTCAAGTGTTGCCTGTACCTGTGTTAACAGGTCAAGTGTTGCCTGTACCTGTGCTAACAGGACAAGGCCAATTATCCCGTCAAATGTGGATAAGTTTGTTAGGAGGAAAAATGGGGCTGTTACCCCAAATATGGGTAAAAAAAACTTTTTCTCGGACTATATTAGACCCATGAATGGAATGGATGGTAAATGGTTTTTGAGTGGGAGCTGCCTCTTTTAATTCTTTAGAAGGTTTAATGTAATTTATGGAAGCCCCAGTGTCTATTAAGAATTTAAAAGTTTTCCCCGCTACTGCTTTTTGTATAAATGGCAGCAGCGACTTTCCCTAAAAAATTGACGTAGTCAGTATCGCTGTCTTGTTCGTCGGCTGCTTCAGCGGTTGCGGAGGAGGCAGCTTTGTCGTATGCGGCGGTGGGCTCGTCATCTTGTGACAAATGATCCACCCTTTGTCGTCTTTGACCTGTCATTCGTTCGGAGTTATTGCCCCTTTTTTGGGCTTGACCGCCCCTTGCGGCCCCTTGATCCTTTTGGAATGAGTTCGGCTGTCTAAATTTAGAGGAGGTATCGACCTCCATTGGCTCCGGCCCCAGGTTGCTAGCAGGGGTTTGCTGGGCACCCTATTGTCCGCCCTGCCTTGCGTAGGCTGGACTTTTGGTATAGCCAGGGGCGGCTGCTGTACCCCTTTGTTCCTGCTGTCTGGCTGACCTAGCTTGAGGCTTTTGGTCCTGCTTGTTGGCCTTGTCCTCCAAGGACTTTGCAAAGTTTGCCGCAAAGGCATACCTATCGTGGTTCGATTCCACTTCCATTGCCATCGCTAAGGCTGAAGGTAGATCAGGTGGCTTCGAAGAATATAGTACATCTGTCAAGTTCCTCTTTAAGCCTGATACGAACACCCTTAAGGCGTCAGACCTAAACTTTTCACACATACCCATGGCTAGTACTGGATCGTATGTCATTGTAACTTTGTTGGTTAGTAATGTCAACTTTTTTTCGACTTCATCGTAGTACTCTTGAATGTTCATGTTACCCTGTCTTAAGGTTCCCATTTCCTGCTCTATGACGTGCAAGGCACGTTTATCGCTGTAAGTGGCATTTAACCTACTTATAATAGCGTCAAAATTTAATTTGGTATTAAATTGGGAAAGGACCGAGTTTGCCCGTTCCCTTATCTTGCTTCTGATTATAAGTTCCGCTTGGTAGTGTCTGGTACTGCCGTCAAAGGGTCTAAAGAGGCTGTATGCAGCCTGAGCCGCCTGACGCCATGACATGTATGTCTCTGGCGTGCCCGTAAACTCTTGAAGGCATTTAACTGCGTCTAGCAGTTCATCACACACTATCCCTGGGACCGCTTTTACATCCTCATATATTTTTATTTCTGGAGCGGTTAATTGTGTGGCACTAATTTTGTTCGTCAGATCGTCTAACTGCTTTCTGAATTCCCGTCGCATAGCTTCATTGGCCCGCTCATTTTGGGCGCATTGTGCCAATAACGCGGCGTTCACTGAGGCCTGTATTAAGGCTGAAATCTGTTCGCTGCTCATGTTCATTGGTGTTGTTTCGCTAGACAACTCAAATTTGCGTACACCTATTATAAGCTCTTCTAGCTCACTGTCAGAATCAGAAATAGACAACTTGACGACTGGGCCGTCACTCATTGGCAGATATTAATGCGAAACTCAATTAACGAACAGAAGGATTTATTTTGCACAAATAAGTAAGGATTTATTTTTCACTTATCTTCTTATATGGTTTTGGCTTTACTCATCCGTGCGCTTTTTTCACTTTACACGAAAACAAAGAAGTTTTTTTTTTTTTTTTTTTTTTTTGTCCTGTCATCCCACTTACATTTTTTATTAAATACTATTATTTAGTAGTAATATCGTAGATGTTAGAACCGTTGGGCGCCAATTATCGTGTTCCGTTGGAGTTATGATTATTGAATCGACGTTACTCGCGACCCGGATTAAAACACGGCAGTTTGAGATTAGCTCGTTTTATTGGCACGTCTTGCCTTGATAAAGTTGCTTAAGATCTGAATTACAAATTATACATTTTTGTTACCATAAACCATAACTTGATGGCAGAATAGCTGGCAGAGCGGTTGGCAGAACGACGGACGAAGCGACTGGAATGCTGTTGTTGTGGTCGCCCGAAAATGCTGATCTTGCGGCATGTGCAAGGCATCCTATTTCGTTCGCCAGACTGTGGGAACAGACCATTGTTTATGCAATGCTACAACTATGTAGCAATGAAAACATAACGGCGGATGTGAGCCGCGTGATCGGTGGATGTGTTTACGCTGCAAATATGTAGCGACGTAAACACGCGTCGGCCGGGTGCCCATGGTTACTAGTTAACTTGTACGTATAAGCCGGCTCTGAACAAAAATGGTTGCCGTATTGTCTGTCCGTTTGCTTATTTTGCTTTTGTTTTTGGCCATTGGTTGGTGTCTTTATACGGTGCTAACGCACCCTTCTGCCTACTGCCTGCTTGTTGCCGCTGCTGCTGTTGTTGTTGACCACTTCTCTTCCTCAATTTGTGAATGTGTATTAAATGCATACATATAGTGACATATCTGATCATTGTAGATCACCTATGTCTACGCTATATATAAGAAACACATACATATGTAACCAAATGTACTTACACTATAGAAATAAGCAACTCAACCAACCCAGCAACTAGAATCTAAAATTCATTTTAATGTATTAAATAGAGTAAGCATAAATGCGCGCACCAAGCAGGAAACCAATAAAAACAAGTAAAAACGTTGCTGTCGGACGCAACCGACTGCGGAATACTTTGATACCAGTAAAACAACGGTTGATTAGGGGGAATGCAGGGGCGAAGGGAGTGTCCCATGTGGTAAACATCGCCAGCTATCATGTTACCAAATTTGGTGACTTTAGCTCAAAAACTGTGGAAGATAACTTAACTCCCAAATTTAAAAGGTGGGCGGCAGAGGTAGGCGTGGCATCCAAATTTTTGAATCAAATGTTTTTAGCTGTCACTATCTATCTGCCTACCAAGTTTGGTGGCTCTAGCTCAAAAACTGTTAAAGATATAGCCGATTCCGATTTTATAAGGCGGGTGGCTTAGGTGGGCGTGGCATTCAAAATTTTGATGCAGGTCTTTGGTAGATGCTGCCTTCTATCTTTCTACCCAATTTACGGGCTCTAGCTTAAAAACTATAAGAGATATCGAAATTTCCGATTTTAAATGGTGGGCGGCAGAGGTGGGCGTGGCATCCTAATTTTTGATGCAGATCTTTTGTAGATGTCACCATATATCTTCCTACCAAATTCGGTGACACTAGCTCGAAAAATGTGAAAACTATAGGCGTTTCCAATTTCAAGTAGAAGGGGGGATGGAGGCGGAATCAGGGGGCGTGGCATCCACAATTTTGATGCATTTTTTGGGGAACGTCAATATCTATCTTCACACAAAATTTGGTGGCTCTAGCCCAAAAAATGTGAAAACTATAGGCGTTTCCAATTTCTTGGTGAAGGGGGGATGGGGGCGGAATCAGGGGGCGTGGCACCCAAGTTTTGATGGGGAACGCCAGTACCTATCTTGACACAAAATTTGGGCTCTTGGTCAAAATATGTGAAAACTATAGGCGTTTCCAATTTCAGGGAGAAGGGGTGATGGGGGCGGAATAAGGGGGCATGGCATCCAAATTTTGATGCATTTTTTTGGGGAACGTCAATATCTATCTTGACACAAAATTTGGTGGCTCTAGCCCAAAAAATGTGAAAACTATGGGCGTTTCCAATTTCAGGGAGAAGGGGGGATGGGGGCGGGACCAGGGAGCGTGGCATCCAAAATTTTGATGCGTTTTTTTGGGGAACGTAAATATCTATCTTGACACAAAATTTGGTGGCTCTAGCCCAAAAAATGTGAAAACTATGGGCGTTTCCAATTTCACGGAGAAAGGGGTGATGGGGGCGGAATCAGGGCGCATGGCATCCAAATTTTGATGCATTTTTTTGGGAAACGTCAATATCTATCTTGACACAAAATTTGGTGGCTCTAGCCCAAAAAATGTGAAAACTATGCGCGTTTCCAATTTCATGGAGAAGGGGGGATGGGGGCGGAATCTGGGGGCATGGCATCCAAATTTTGATGCATGTTTTTGGGGAACGTTAATATCTATCTTGACACAAAATTTGGTGGCTCTAGCCCAAAAAATGTGAAAACTATGGGCGTTTCCAATTTCACGGAGAAGGGGGGATGGGGGCGGAATCAGGGCGCATGGCATCCAAATTTTGATGCATTTTTTGGGAAACGTCAATATCTATCTTGACACAAAATTTGGTGGCTCTAGCCCAAAAAATGTGAAAACTATGGGCGTTTCCAATTTCAGGGAGAAGGGGGGATGGGGGCGGAATCTGGGGGCATGGCATCCAAATTTTGATGCATGTTTTTGGGGAACGTTAATATCTATCTTGACACAAAATTTGGTGGCTCCTGCCCAAAAAATGTGAAAACTATAGGCGTTTCCAATTTCAGTGAGAAGGGGGATGGGGCGGAATCAGGGGCGTGGCATCCAAATTTTGATGCATTTTTTTGGGGAACGTAAATATCTATCTTGACACAAAATTTGGTGGCTCTAGCCCAAAATATGTGAAAACTATGGGCGTTTCCAATTTCAAGGAGCAGTGATGAGGGGGGCGGAAGGAGTGGGCGTGGCATCCAAAATTTTGATGCAGTTTTTTCAGGGACATGATTAGCTATCTGCGAGCAAAATTTGGCAACTCTAGCTGTAAGAATCTGACAAATATTAGGTTTTATCGGTTTTCTGTTATCGAATTTATCGATTTCCCAGCCTCCTAGTAGGCGTGGCACCCCAATCTTGACACTTTATCTGTCTCGCCTATAGACAAACATATTTGCAAAGTTTCAAGTCTCTAGCTTTACGGGTGTCGAAAAAAGTTGCGTTCATACGGACAGACGGACAGACGGACAGACAGACAGACGGACAGACGGACAGACACCATGACGGACATTGCACAAAACCAATATACTATGAGACCTTCGGTATCAAAGTATAAACATCACGCCACTAGCATATCCTATTACTTATAAATAAATAAAAAAAATAACATAAATCGAAAGCATAAACAAATGAACCACTCTGTTCACGATCAGTAATAATCAGCAAAACGAATTGTAAACAATGAGCGAGTCTCATAAATAAGAAATATACACAAGAACGAAATAAGGGCAGAAGGCTTCACTTTAAATCGAAACCAAGAGCTGAGTTGAGTTGAAAGTTATAAGTTTAACTATACAGACGTATTTCTACTAATAAAGAGCAGAATAAAAAAACTTGTAGTTTTTATTTTTTTTGCTAAACTCCAAGCACAAACATATAATTATATGTATATACACACACCACACAAACCAAATTATTGTCTCCTTTTAATTAATAACAAATAGATAAATAAATATAATCTTGCTGTGATGTTATCGATAAATTTGGAAAACAAACAAACAAATAAACGCTCGTTCAGTCAGCCTGGTTACAATTCTCTTTGAGTAATACACTCTTGTTTTCTTTTCCATAAAATCTGCTGAAATACTGCACTATAGAGCCCTCTAGATCAACATAGATCGAACAATGAATTAATATAAATTAATGTGGCGTTTATACTACAGCGAGTTTGCTATCGATATCGTCATCGACGCATTAACGCAGAATTGGTGTTCACACTGGCACAAAAGTGCGTTATACGTGAAGTGAGCAGCAGCAGCTTTGTTTTGATTTCGCTGATAGAAAATATTTATATTAAAAGAAAAATAAGAATTCAAGCAATCTTTTGGAATTATTATGTGCAATGGAGCACAATAATGCAATGTTGACAAAATGCATGAATATGGCGGGAACGTCTGCAGCAAAATCTGATTTGCTGGGTGACCCAGGACGCCGTCGTAGCATTTGGACACTTGTGGGCAATATGAATGCTAGTGCCGAAGCAGTTCGTCAAGCTTTAGCTATAGAGTTTTTAAATAATAATATGAAATTAACTAAACAATTCAAATTTAAGCCATTATTTTTTATTTTATTATAAATTACTCCACATGACGGGCTCTAAGAATATTTAAAACTTCTTTTTGAAAGTTGGCTGAATCTTCCGCCATTCGCTCCATAACCGCCAATTTGCTCTGTCATCGAGTATTCGCTGCTGCAAGGCTCCTCTTCAATTAACCGCGAGAAGTCTGTAAGAATTTTATTATATTATATATATGCAATAGTTTTAATTCAATATATTACCTAGGCTATCGGCTATGGGGTGGTAGCCCACAGTGTCCGACATGTTCAGTGCACTGGCCACGCTCTCAAAATACTCCCACGAAGACGGCGTGCCACCGGAAGGTCCCACCTTTGCACATTCAGCCCTATATATCTCCGCCATTTTCTTATAAATATGGGAGTTCTCCTTGGCTCCCCGAAACCCATCAATGTTATCCTGCCAAAGTTCTATAAGAGCTTTTGTTGCGGCAGTCGACCACAAAAATCTCTTATCATAGCCTGTAATTAAGTTAAAATAAAATAAAATAGCTAAACATACATATAATATATAAAAATAAACAATTACTTACCATTTTGTATCGACATGTTTACAATTAATTATTGTTTTTTTGTTTGCCGTTTTTGAATTAGTGGTGATAGTTGAGAATGATATACGAATATGGGCAGTTCCTTTGAGTCAATCGAATGTATTAGTTACGTACATTGAATACACGCAACTGCATCCAAACTAAACTCAACTTTTTGTCACCACTAGGCCCCTATGCTATTTGTATGGGCAAGAAGCTGCTTGTTGGCATTTAACGCAAAACGCAACCGTAGTGTGAACACCATATAAGTCCACATTTGTAAAAGTGTTATCGATAAATCTGAAAAGTACAAGTGAACGCCTACACAACATCATAATAATAATAATAATAACATACAGGTCAAGTTGTTTTTCACCTATTGACTACCCTTATTATTTTCTGGCCTCATTAAAAAATTGATCGAATATTATAAATATATAAATACATTATTTTGTATAAACCGATTAATTCGATAGCTCTACCAAAAATTAACTCTTCTCATAGGCAAGTGCGTACACACATATATGTGAAATGCAATAAATTCTCTTTTTATATTATGCATTTATATATATTTATTTTCTCCAAATAAACGCACTAAAAAATTACCAAAATATATAGGAAAATAAATAAACTATTCTACAAATAAATAAATGCACATTTCGCATTTCGCATCCAATACCTTGTCTCTTTAGTGATGCAACAAAGTTGTAAAAAATACTGTTAACTTGACTATTATTGAGGGCGAAATTTTCTCCTTCTTCTTCTTCTTCTTCAACAATAACATACATACATATATAATTCATGAGCGTCTCATTTTAAATTGTGAAGAGAAAAAAATTGATAAGTGGAATATAAAAAAGAAGATCTTGGCCAGATAAAAATTTGATGACCGTTTTTTCTGAGGCTGGATATATTGGTTAATGGATTATTGGTTAATGAATTGAATTGATTACTGGAACTTCTACTGCTGCTGGATGAGGAGGAGGAGGAGGAAGGATCGACTCTGACCACCATCTGTGTATATATTTTCTCTGGCCACGCTGATCCTGGCTGGTTTTTTCATTTGATTTGATTTGATAAAATTTTGATTTAGGGTCAGTAGTTGATTGGTGCCAAGAGAGGGTATCTTTTCGATTTGATTTGATTAAATAATTGATGGAATTTTGTAATCTCAAATGAATTAAATTATGACATTTGAAAAAATGTAATTTCATAGTGTGAAACCAGTGGCCTTTCTGTGCACATACATACAAACATACATACATACATACATACATACATACATACATACATACATACATACATACATACATACATACATACATACATACATACATACATACATACATACATACATACGTACATACATACATATGTACGTATAAACCGGCTCTGAACAAAAATAGTTGCCGTATTGTCTGTCCGTTTGTTTATTTTGCTTTTGTTTTTGGCCATTGGTTGGTGTCTTAATACGGTGCTAACGCACCCTTCTGCCTACTGCCTGCTTGTTGCCGCTGCTGCTGTTGTTGTTGACCACTTCTCTACTTCAATTTGTGAATGTGTATTAAATAAATACAAGTTAACTGATAAGTTAATATAATAATTGTTGTTGGATTGCCATAAGCAATCCAAGCATTTATAATCGTTCGTTGGGTTGCCTTGAGCAATCACAGCGCAAAGCGTCTGCATCAGCATTCTATAGCTGCAACGGTCAGCGGTAATCGGACACTTTTGCTATTGTCGCAAGAGTCTTCCGCTTATTGCCTATGATTATGCTGAGTCGGCTTGCCGACCATGACATTGTGGCGTAATGCGCGTGTCAGACATGGCTTTAGAGTTAAGCATTTTTGATTTGCATGTTTTGTTTTATATGAAGAGCGCAAAGCATAAGTCGCATAATAAATATACTGCACTCCGGCACTCGTCGTTAAATCATATCTTTCATTATTGTCTGAGCCCAATACCAGCAATAGGAGCTAGTTAAGTCCACAACATATTCAACTGTACATCTCCGGATCAAGGAGGACAACGCGGACTCTCCGCATAACATTGGATAACAACAGGATTCTACGCCTAACATTGAATAACAGCGCGAGACCCCGCACTTATTGATAATTGGCGCCCAACACTTTAGAACCCACACAAAACATGTAAGTACAGCTAAAGGCTTCAACTAAGTGTGAAAATAAAGTAATAAAATAAAGATAAAAAAAAGAAAATTAAGAAGAAGAAAATTTTTTTTGCGCAATTACATTCTACGTTTTATACCAATTACCAATTACGTGTTACCAATTTACAACAATCGGCAAGATAACAAACTGTGCAAGTGAAAGGTGTCACCTCGACCATACAATTGATGAGTTGGCCAGAAACTTATAGAGAAGTGAAAGTAGAATACGACTGTGAAGATAGCTGGAGTTCAGAACCTGAAAATAATAGCGGACAACAGTGCATACTTGAGTCGATCATGAACGCAGAGCAGATTCAGGCGATAGTGCAACCTGCTGTTAACCAAGCATTGGCGCAGCAGCAGTTGACTTTTCAAGCGCAGCTTAAAGCGGTCCAAGATCAAGTCACCAGTTTGCGCATCGATGTAGGTAGAGGTTTTTGAGAGAATTTCTGTCGACCCAACACTTAGGTGTGAAATTCCCATAGACTGTGTTAAATCTATCCCAGACTTTGACGGGACTCAGGATGACTACGTGGCATGGCCGCAGTCAGCCACTGACGCATACAAAATGTTCAGGCCATACAATGGAAGCACATCACACTATCAAGTTGTGACTATAATTAGAAACAAAATTAGAGGTTCCGCTAGGGCATTGTTGGTGTCACACAACAAAGTACTAAATTTCGATGCAATAATAGCAAGGCTAGATTGCACATACTCAGATAGGACAACACTACGCACCCTGCGCCAGGGGCTAGAAATGGTCAGACAAGGTGACTTAGCGTATTACGATACAGTCGAGCGGAAGTTAACCCTTGTTACTAACAAAATCATCATGTCTCACGACCAAGAAGGCGCTGATTTATTAAACAGAGAGGTTAGAGCGGATGCGTTGCATGCATTCATCTCAGGTCTAAAAAAATCCTTAAGGGCAATAGTTTTCCCAGCTCAACCCGAGGACTTGCCTTCTGCTTTGGCACTTGCCAGAGAAGCGGACGCTAGCATTGAGCGAAGCTTATTCTCATCTTCATATGCCAAAGCCCTTAAAGAAAAAGCCCAGGCTACAGAAGCCGGCAGGGCTCGCAACCAGTATAAGCAGGGTAAAAGCAATAAGGATGAGCGTCAGGAGAAAAATCCACATTTTGTCAAGCGTAATAATAACAACGGTAATAGTTACCAAAATAGGAAAGACCAACAACCCCAAGCGCCCGAGCCGATGGACATAGATTCATCCTCGAAATTTAGGCAGCCAACAGATTTTGGTAAGCATCAGGCTACCAACGCGGCTGCTATGAAAAGACAGAATTAATGTATATTAAATATTGTAAAAGTGTTATCGATGAATCTGAAAAGTACAAGTGAACGCCTACACAACATCATAATAATAATAATAATAATAATAACATACAGGTCAAGTTGTTTTTCACCTATTGACTACCCTTATTATTTTCTGGCCCCATTACCAAATTGATCGATTATTATAAATATATAAATACATTATTTTGTATAAAGTGACATGTAATAAAATTGGTTCTTATATTTTTCAAACATATATTTTACCACATACGGACCGCATCGGCAAACCGATAAATTCGATAACTCTAACAAAAATTAACTCTTCTTATAGACAAGTGCATACACACATATATGTGAAATGCAATAAATTCTCTTCTTATATTATGCATTTATATATATTTATTTTCTCCAAATAAACGCACTAAAAAATTACCAATATGTATAGGAAAATTAATAAATTCTTCTACAAATAAATAAATGCACATTTCGCATTTCGCATCCAATACCTTGTCTCTTTTGTGATGCAACAAAGTTGTACAAAATGCTGTTAACTTGACTATTATTGAGGGCGAAATTTTCTCCTTCTTCTTCTTCTTCAACAATAACATACATACATATATAATTCATGAGCGTCACATTTTAATCAGGCATTACCGAGTTTATAAAATTAAATTGTGAAGAGAAAAAAATTGATAAGTGGAATATAAACAAGTAAAAACGTTGCTGTCGGACGCAACCGACTGCGGAATACTTTGATACCAGTAAAACAACGGTTGATTAGGGGGAATGCAGGGGCGAAGGGAGTGTCCCATGTGGTAAACATCGCCAGCTATCATGTTACCAAATTTGGTGACTTTAGCTCAAAAACTGTGGAAGATAACTTAACTCCCAAATTTAAAAGGTGGGCGGCAGAGGTAGGCGTGGCATCCAAATTTTTGAATCAAATGTTTTTAGCTGTCACTATCTATCTGCCTACCAAGTTTGGTGGCTCTAGCTCAAAAACTGTTAAAGATATAGCCGATTCCGATTTTATAAGGCGGGTGGCTTAGGTGGGCGTGGCATTCAAAATTTTGATGCAGGTCTTTGGTAGATGCTGCCTTCTATCTTTCTACCCAATTTACGGGCTCTAGCTTAAAAACTATAAGAGATATCGAAATTTCCGATTTTAAATGGTGGGCGGCAGAGGTGGGCGTGGCATCCTAATTTTTGATGCAGATCTTTTGTAGATGTCACCATATATCTTCCTACCAAATTCGGTGACACTAGCTCGAAAAATGTGAAAACTATAGGCGTTTCCAATTTCAAGTAGAAGGGGGGATGGAGGCGGAATCAGGGGGCGTGGCATCCACAATTTTGATGCATTTTTTGGGGAACGTCAATATCTATCTTCACACAAAATTTGGTGGCTCTAGCCCAAAAAATGTGAAAACTATAGGCGTTTCCAATTTCTTGGTGAAGGGGGGATGGGGGCGGAATCAGGGGGCGTGGCACCCAAGTTTTGATGGGGAACGCCAGTACCTATCTTGACACAAAATTTGGGCTCTTGCCCAAAATATGTGAAAACTATAGGCGTTTCCAATTTCAGGGAGAAGGGGTGATGGGGGCGGAATAAGGGGGCATGGCATCCAAATTTTGATGCATTTTTTTGGGGAACGTCAATATCTATCTTGACACAAAATTTGGTGGCTCTAGCCCAAAAAAGTGAAAACTATGGGCGTTTCCAATTTCAGGGAGAAGGGGGGATGGGGGCGGGACCAGGGAGCGTGGCATCCAAAATTTTGATGCGTTTTTTTGGGGAACGTAAATATCTATCTTGACACAAAATTTGGTGGCTCTAGCCCAAAAAATGTGAAAACTATGGGCGTTTCCAATTTCACGGAGAAAGGGGTGATGGGGGCGGAATCAGGGCGCATGGCATCCAAATTTTGATGCATTTTTTTGCGAAACGTCAATATCTATCTTGACACAAAATTTGGTGGCTCTAGCCCAAAAAATGTGAAAACTATGCGCGTTTCCAATTTCATGGAGAAGGGGGGATGGGGGCGGAATCTGGGGGCATGGCATCCAAATTTTGATGCATGTTTTTGGGGAACGTTAATATCTATCTTGACACAAAATTTGGTGGCTCTAGCCCAAAAAATGTGAAAACTATGGGCGTTTCCAATTTCACGGAGAAGGGGGGGATGGGGGCGGAATCAGGGCGCATGGCATCCAAATTTTGATGCATTTTTTTGGGAAACGTCAATATCTATCTTGACACAAAATTTGGTGGCTCTAGCCCAAAAAATGTGAAAACTATGGGCGTTTCCAATTTCAGGGAGAAGGGGGGGATGGGGGCGGAATCTGGGGGCATGGCATCCAAATTTTGATGCATGTTTTTGGGGAACGTTAATATCTATCTTGACACAAAATTTGGTGGCTCCTGCCCAAAAAATGTGAAAACTATAGGCGTTTCCAATTTCAGTGAGAAGGGGGGATGGGGCGGAATCAGGGGGCGTGGCATCCAAATTTTGATGCATTTTTTTGGGGAACGTAAATATCTATCTTGACACAAAATTTGGTGGCTCTAGCCCAAAATATGTGAAAACTATGGGCGTTTCCAATTTCAAGGAGCAGTGATGAGGGGGGCGGAAGGAGTGGGCGTGGCATCCAAAATTTTGATGCAGTTTTTTCAGGGACATGATTAGCTATCTGCGAGCAAAATTTGGCAACTCTAGCTGTAAGAATCTGACAAATATTAGGTTTTATCGGTTTTCTGTTATCGAATTTATCGATTTCCCAGCCTCCTAGTAGGCGTGGCACCCCAATCTTGACACTTTATCTGTCTCGCCTATAGACAAACATATTTGCAAAGTTTCAAGTCTCTAGCTTTACGGGTGTCGAAAAAAGTTGCGTTCATACGGACAGACGGACAGACGGACAGACAGACAGACGGACAGACGGACAGACACCATGACGGACATTGCACAAAACCAATATACTATGAGACCTTCGGTATCAAAGTATAAAAAGAATATCTTGGCCAGATAAAAATTTGATGACCGTTTTTTCTGAGGCTGGATATATTGGTTAATGGATTATTGGTTAATGAATTGAATTGATTACTGGAACTTCTACTGCTGCTGGATGAGGAGGAGGAGGAGGAGGAAGGATCGACTCTGACCACCATCTGTGTATATATATTTTCTCTGGCCACGCTGATCCTGGCTGGTTTTTTCATTTGATTTGATTTGATAAAATTTTGATTTAGGGTCAGAAGTTGATTGGTGCCAAGAGAGGGTATCTTTTAAATAAAATAATTGATGGAATTTTGTAATCTCAAATGAATTAAATTATGACATTTGAAAAAATGTAATTTCATAGTGTGAAACCAGTGGGCTTTCTGTGCACATACATACAAACATACATACATACATACATACATACATACATACATACATACATACATACATACATACATACATCCATACATACATACCTACATTCATACATACATACATACATACATATGTACGTATAAACCGGCTCTGAACAAAAATAGTTGCCGTATTGTCTGTCCGTTTGTTTATTTTGCTTTTGTTTTTGGCCATTGGTTGGTGTCTTAATACGGTGCTAACGCACCCTTCTGCCTACTGCCTGCTTGTTGCCGCTGCTGCTGTTGTTGTTGACCACTTCTCTACTTCAATTTGTGAATGTGTATTAAATAAATACAAGTTAACTGATAAGTTAATATTATAATTGTTGTTGGATTGCCATAAGCAATCCAAGCATTTATAATCGTTCGTTGGGTTGCCTTAAGCAATCACAGCGCAAAGCGTCTGCATCAGCATTCTATAGCTGCAACGGTCAGCGGTAATCGGACACTTTTGCTATTGTCGCAAGAGTCTTCCGCTTATTGCCTATGATTATGCTGAGTCGGCTTGCCGACCATGACATTGTGGCGTAATGCGCGTGTCAGACATGGCTTTAGAGCTAAGCATTTTTGATTTGCATGTTTTGTTTTATATGAAGAGCGCAAAGCATAAGTCGCATAATAAATATACTGCACTCCGGCACTCGTCGTTAAATCATATCTTTCATTATTGTCTGAGCCCAATACCAGCAATAGGAGCTAGTTAAGTCCACAACATATTCAACTGTACATCTCCGGATCAAGGAGGACAACGCGGACTCTCCGCATAACATTGGATAACAACAGGATTCTACGCCTAACATTGAATAACAGCGCGAGACCCCGCACTTATTGATAATTGGCGCCCAACACTTTAGAACCCACACAAAACATGTAAGTACAGCTAAAGTTTGAACTAAGCTTCAACTAAGTGTGAAAATAAAGTAATAAAATAAAGATAAAAAAAGAAAATTAAGAAGAAGAAAATTTTTTTTGCGCAATTACATTCTACGTTTTATACCAATTACCAATTACGTGTTACCAATTTACAACAATCGGCAAGATAACAAACTGTGCAAGTGAAAGGTGTCACCTCGACCATACAATTGATGAGTTGGCCAGAAACTTATAGAGAAGTGAAAGTAGAATACGACTGTGAAGATAGCTGGAGTGTAGCATGCATAAGAATGTATCACGTATGCATGACAATCGGTCATATACCCACTATATTGCAGGGTATTTAACCTTCAGACATAGTGACACTTTGTTGCTATGTATATACAAATATAACGCAACTACACAAACGGTCAGCGCACTCGAAATATGATCAGCCACCTTATGAGCTGATCGCGAAGTGTGGGATCCGCAACGTAAGCGCTTTAGCCCTTACGAGCCAGTGCTTGCCTTATATATGTATATTAAATGTATATGCATTCCTTGCCTTCTGCATAGACACATATACATACATACACACATATACATATACATAAGCCGCTCTGCTGCGACAGAGCATTATAGGCTAAGCCCAATTATATTTTTGAATAAAAGAGGATTCCTAAAAATCAACGACGTGCAGCGTTATTATTTCCGCCTTAAATTATATAATTCCACATGGCGACCGTGACATGGTCACGAAGACTGCAGGGGCAGTAAGTGGCGCAAAAAAAAAAAAAAAAAAAAAAAAAAAAAAAAAAACTAAAAACTACTACAACAACACAACCAAGATGGTTACAAACAAACAAAATGATGGTT
This sequence comes from Scaptomyza hsui, assembly GCA_018152825.1. NCBI lineage: Eukaryota > Metazoa > Arthropoda > Insecta > Diptera > Drosophilidae > Scaptomyza > Scaptomyza hsui. The sequence continues at coordinate 5,404,397 of JAECXO010000287.1, read as the reverse complement.
ATAAACATATAACGAAGAAAAACCCATAACAAGAAAAAAAATCCAAAAAAAAAACCCAACAACAACAGCAGCAACAACAGAGTGAAAACAGCAGCAGCAAAAACTACAGCAGCAGCAACGGCAGAAATTGAAAAAAAAAATCATGCAAACTGAGTGAGTAGAGTTGAGTGTTATGGGAAGACGCGGAGGCTTGCAAAGCAAGTTAAAAAAGAGGGTAGAACACATAAAGTGGCTACTGTACACAAGTACACCACCTCCCGCGTGGGCAACAGCCCAAAAATTACAAGCCGAGCTTGATTTTCTAAAATCAAGCCTCGCAACCAAAACCCCAAACACTAACGCTCACTCAGCAAACATTAACATTATTCACAACAAAATAATAACCAAACCTCCATCACCAAAGCAGCTGCCAAAGAGAATTAAACGCTGCCCGGATGACTGCGAGGGACCACTGGTCTGTGGTGAGTTTACCACATTGTGAGTTCACCTGTGCTGCCGGCACCGGTACCCCATCACAAAAATAGAAGCCTGTGCGACGACCAGACGACCAAAGGCCCAGGACATCAGCAGCAGTGACCACCAAGCGCGGGGGCCGCCACTTGCGTCATCGAGGAAGCATCAGCATGCCAGACCGGCGACGCCCAGCTGATGCAACAGAAGCAACAGAAGCGGAATTAATATTAGAAATAACTATAGAAATATTGTCATAAAACATTTTTGTAAAATCGAGCGGAACCATTTCTGCCCGACTAATAGCATAGCCCGTAAAGCTATGCCAAAAACCAGGCAGGGAAAATGTACATTCACTTTATGTGAATTAATTTTAAATTTCTCTCCGCCAGTTGGCGTCGAAAATTCTGACATATTTAAAAGCGTCAGATTTTCGTATATATAAGGAATTATAAATAACAAAAAAAAATACATAGGAGAAACACAAAATATTTATATTTTAAACAACAAAAAAAAAATTTTTTCAAAAAAACAATTTTCATGATCAGAAATCTTCCTTACAGAGTAAGGCACAGACCATTTTTTATGCAGTTAGAAGTAGACCACAAAAAAACATTATGGGTGTGGTCGATGTTAAGTCGGTGGATTCCACCGTGACATATTTAAAAGCGTCAGATTTTCGTATATATAAGGAATTATAAATAACAAAAAAAAATACATAGGAGAAACACAAAATATTTATATTTTAAACAACAAAAAAAAAAAAATTTCAAAAAAAAACATTTTCATGATCAGAAATCTTTCTTACAGAGTAAGGCACAGACCATTTTTTATGCAGTTAGAAGTAGACCACAAAAAAACATTATGGGTGTGGTCGATGTTAAGTCGGTGGATTCCACCGCAAATGTAATAAATAAGGTAGAATCCAATAGCATAGAATTAGGATTAACAAATACCTTGCTTATAATAATAGTTGTAATTCTGAGCGCGAACGTATTTTTCAAATTGTATAAGCTTCATAATAAATGCCTCAGAAAAAAATATATAAGCAAGGCTAACGATCTAGATAAAATCTAGAATCGAAAATTTAAATTTGAATTTAAAAAATATATATAAATGTAAAAAACAAAGAAATTCGATTATAAGAGAAATATGAAAATAAAAACAAAATTATTTTGATCTAATAGATTTATATATATAGATATAATTATTAATGTAGAAATGGAAATTATAAAACGAATAGAATAAAAATATAAATCCACATAAATATAAATTTGTCTAGTTAAAAAAAAAAAAACAGAAGAATTGTGCAGGTAAAAAAAAAAAAAAAAGGGGTAATGGAGATATACATAATTAAATAACAATTTCAAAATGCATCCAACAATAGCTGAAACATTTGAAAGAGACCCACAGTTTATTATGCGAGCTATAAGTGTGCTACATCAGTTTCACGAAATCATTTCGATATCTGATTTTGAGTACGCCTATATGGACTCGTTTAATAGACCAGCTAGCCCACTATACCACTGTACCAAAACAGAAAAAGGTATAGTGCTATCTACTTTGCCATATGTGAAGGTAAAGGAAATAATAGAAGAGAACGTTATTTTGGGTCCAGTTACAGTATTAATGGTGCGATTGCACCGATAAAATCAGTAACTTATGGAATGGATAGAAATTCGAAATAAGATAATCCAGATAAGGACAGAATATGCAGTCATACAAGTGCCTGAACAAAAACGTTCCAATAAAACATATAACAATCGTAAAACACACTAAGATATTAGTCGAACAGTTCAACGAACTCAGAGAGCTCGTCCAAGAAAACTATAGTAGACTGCTTAGTGAACACAAATTACAGGCGGAAGAAAACGTCAGAATCTTGAGATCAGGACTTGTTCATTTGAACAAAAAACATACCCTACATCTCTTTTTACCTTCGGTGTTAACAGCACCAGTGACGTTTGACCCATCAATGCTTTTTGACGAAGAACCGTCAACGTCAAAGTCAGACCCCCAAGTTAATCTTGAGGAATTTCTCTATCAAGATTTAAAAGAAAGTTTACCACACAAAACAAAAATGACGAACTCAGCAGCAAATGCACGGGAATACGTGCGACAAATTTCGTCCACGATCCCAGAGTTCGATGGTAAAAAAATAAGCCTAAACAGGTTTCTCACAGCATTGAAATTAACAGATCTCACCAAAGGTGAAGATGAACTGTTGGCCGTAGAAGTTATAAAAACGAAAATTATCGGCCCATTGTCATATAAAGTACAGAATGAAACGACCATTTCCAGAATAATAGATATTCTGAAGACATCAGTTAAGGGTGAGTCACCCGATGTAATTAAAGCCAAACTGTTAAACACTACACAGCGAGGCAAAACCGCCAGCCAATACACAACAGAGATCGAAGCTCTACGTAGGTCGCTTGAGGCTGCCTACATAGATGGCGGTCTCGACGCAGATAATGCAGACAAATTTGCCTCAAACGAAGCAATATCTGCACTTACCAAAATTGTGAACACGAAAAAATTCGTACAATTCTGGAGGCAGGAAACTTCAAAACTTTCAATGAGGCAATGGGTAAATACATCCATTGCAGCACTGAAATGACTGGAAGTGCCAGCTCAGTGTTTTATCACAGAGGCAACGGTGGTCGCGGTAACCAAAGAGGTTACAATAACCGCGGGTTTAATAGACCAAACCGAGGTAATTACCATAACAGAGGAAATTACCAAAATAACAATAATTACAATAACCGTGGAGGAAGACGAGGCCAAAACAGAGGAAACTCTAGAGGCCGAGGAAACTCCAACCAAGGTTACAATAATAACAATGTGAGAATGGCGCAAAATACGCCGGAAAACTCTCAGAACCCTTTAGGAAACAATCAATAAATGTAAAGGTTCATTCCATCAACTACAGTCTTAATATATTTGTCACTTTTTATAACCATTCAACTGGTAATAAACTTACATTCTTAATAGATACTGGTGCAGATATCTCACTTTTAAAAATAAATTCAGATAATTTCAAAATTCAAGAAGAAACAAGTAAAAACGTTGCAGTCGGACGCAACCGACTGCGGAATACTTTGATACCAGTAAAAGAACGATTGATAAGGGGGAATGCAGGGGCGAAGGGAGTGGGCCATGTGGTAAACATAGCCAGCTATCATGTTACCAAATTTGGTGACTTTAGCTCAAAAACTGTGGAAGATAACTTAACTCCCAAATTTAAAAGGTGGGCGGAATCAAATGTTTTTAACTGTCACTATCTATCTGCCTACCAAGTTTGGTGGCTCTAGCTCAAAAACTCTTAGAGATATAGCCGATTCCGATTTTATAAGGCGGGTGGCTTAGGTGGGCGTGGCATCCAAAATGTTGATGCACATCTTTGGTAGATGGGCGTGGCATCCAAAGTTTTGATCCATTTTTATGGGGAACGTCAATATCTATCTTCACAAAAAAATTTGGTGGCTCTAGCCCAAAAAATGTGAAAACTATAGGCGTTTCCAATTTCTTGGTGAAGGGGGATGGGGGCGGAATCAGGGGCGTGGCATCCAAGTTTTGATGGGGAACGTCAGTACCTATCTTGACAGAAAATTTTGGTGGCTCTAGCCCAAAAAATGTGAAAGCTATAGTCGTTTCCAATTTCTTGGTTAAGGGGGATGGGGGCGGAATCGGGGGCGTGGCATCCAAGTTTTGATGAGGAACGTCAGTACCTATCTTGATACAAAATTTGGTGGCTCTAGCCCAAAAAATTTGAAAACTATAGGCGTTTCCAATTTCATGGAGAAGGGGGATGGGGGCGGAATTAGGGGGCGTGGCATCCAAGTTTTGATGGGGAACGTCAGTACCTATCTTAACACAAAATTTGGTGGCTCTAGCCCAAAAAATGTGAAAACTATAGGCGTTTCCAATTTCATGGAGAAGGGGGATGGGGGCGGAATTAGGGGGCGTGGCATCCAAGTTTTGATGGGGAACGTCAGTACCTATCTTAACACAAAATTTGGTGGCTCTAGCCCAAAAAATGTGAAAACTATAGTCGTTTCCAATTTCATGGAGAAGAGGGGATGGGGGCGGAATTATGGGCGTGGCATCCAAAATTTTGATGCATTTTTTTGGGGAACGTCAGTACCTATCTTGACAGAAAATTTTGGTGGCTCTAGCCCAAAAAATGTGAAAGCTATAGTCGTTTCCAATTTCTTGGTTAAGGGGGATGGGGGCGGAATCGGGGGCGTGGCATCCAAGTTTTGATGAGGAACGTCAGTACCTATCTTGATACAAAATTTGGTGGCTCTAGCCCAAAAAATTTGAAAACTATAGGCGTTTCCAATTTCATGGAGAAGGGGGATGGGGGCGGAATTAGGGGGCGTGGCATCCAAGTTTTGATGGGGAACGTCAGTACCTATCTTAACACAAAATTTGGTGGCTCTAGCCCAAAAAATGTGAAAACTATAGGCGTTTCCAATTTCATGGAGAAGGGGGGATGGGGGCGGAATTAGGGGGCGTGGCATCCAAGTTTTGATGGGGAACGTCAGTACCTATCTTAACACAAAATTTGGTGGCTCTAGCCCAAAAAATGTGAAAACTATAGTCGTTTCCAATTTCTTGGAGAAGAGGGGATGGGGGCGGAATTAGGGGCGTGGCATCCAAAATTTTGATGCATTTTTTTGGGGAACGTCAATATCTATCTTGACACAAAATTTGATGGCTCTAGCCCAAAAAATGTGAAAACTATAGGCGTTTCCAATATCATGGAGAAGGGGGTGGGGGCGGAATCAGGGGGCGTGGCTTCCATGTTTTGATGGGGAACGTCAGTACCTATCTTGACAGAAAATTTTGGTGGCTCTAGCCCAAAAAATGTGAAAGCTATAGTCGTTTCCAATTTCTTGGTTAAGGGGGATGGGGGCGGAATCGGGGGCGTGGCATCCAAGTTTTGATGGGGAACGTCAGTACCTATCTTGATACAAAATTTGGTGGCTCTAGCCCAAAAAATGTGAAAACTATAGGCGTTTCCAATTTCATGGAGAAGGGGGGATGGGGCCGGAATTAGGGGGCGTGGCATCCAAGTTTTGATGGGGAACGTCAGTACCTATCTTAACACAAAATTTGGTGGCTCTAGCCCAAAAAATGTGAAAACTATAGTCGTTTCCAATTTCATGGAGAAGTGGGGATGGGGGCGGAATTAGGGGCGTGGCATCCAAAATTTTGATGCATTTTTTTGGGGAACGTCAATATCTATCTTGACACAAAATTTGATGGCTCTAGCCCAAAAAATGTGAAAACTATAGGCGTTTCCAATTTCATGGAGAAGGGGGGATGGGGGCGGAATCAGGGGTCGTGGCATCCAAAATTTTGATGCATTTTTTTGGGGAACTTCAATATCTATCTTGACACAAAATTTGGTGCCTCTAGCCCAAAAAATGTGAAAACTATAGGCGTTTCCAATTTCATGGAGAAGTTGGGATGGGGGCGGAATCAGGGGGCGTGGCATCCACAATTTTGGTGCATATTTTTGGGGAACGTCAATATCTATCTTGCCACAAAATTTGGTGCCTCTAGCCCAAAAAATGTGAAAACTAAAGGCGTTTCCAATTTCAAGGAGCAGGGATGATGGGGGCGGAAGGAGTGGGCGTGGCATCCAAAATTTTTATGCAGTTTTTTCAGGGACATGACTAGCTATCTGCGTGCAAAATTTGGTAACTCTAGCTGTAAGAATGTGAGAAATATTTGGTTTTATCGGTTTTCAGTTATCGAATTTATCGATTTCCCAGCCTCCTAGTAGGCGTGGCAACCCAATCTTGACACTTTATCTGTACCTTCTATGGATAAACATAATTGCAAAGTTTCAAGTCTCTAGCTTTACGGGTGTCGAAAAAAGTTGCGTTCATACGGACGGACAGACGGACAGACGGACAGACGGACAGACAGACACCATGACGGACATTGCACAAAACCAATATACTATGAGACCTTCGGTATCAAAGTATAAAAATTATAAACATTCAAGGCATAGGCCAAGGTGTAATAAAATCTCAAGGAACAACTTCAATAGAACTTCAATCAACTAAATACATGATTCCACACAAATTTCATTTAGTAGATTCCGATTTTCCAATACCGTGTGACGGGATAATAGGCATTGATTTTATAAAAAAATTCAATTGCCAATTAGATTTCAAACCAAGTGAAGACTGTTTTATAATTAGACCACAAAATATAAAAAATCCTATTTATGTTCCGATAACATATAGTGCTGGCAACAATACAGTCCTTCTGCCAGCCAGATCACAAGTAATTCGAAAAATAGACATTAATACACCTAATGATTATATATTTGTTCCTAATCAAGAAATACATAATGGAATTTATGTTGCAAATACAATAGCAGCATCCAAACATGTATACATCCTACTTCTAAACACAACTAATTTCGACCAATTGGTCAAAGTAAACAAAATTAATTATGAAAATTTAACAGATTATGAAATTCAAAACATTAATCTAGAAAATAGAAGCGAACAAGTACTTGTAAAATTAAAGAAAAATTTTCCAGAACAATTCAAACGACAACTAACACAATTATGCACCAAGTATATTGATGTGTTCGGACTGGAAACCGAACCAATTTCGACAAATAATTTTTATAAACAAACGTTAAGACTTAAAGATGATGAACCCATTTACATTAAAAATTACAGAAGTCCGCATAGCCACGTTGAAGAAATTCAAAAACAAGTAGGAAAATTAATAAATGACAAAGTCGTAGAACCGTCTGTATCCGAGTATAACAGCCCACTCTTGTTAGTTCCGAAAAAATCATTACCAAATTCGGAAGAAAAGAAATGGCGATTAGTAATTGACTATCGCCAAATCAACAAAAAACTACTTTCTGATAAATTCCCGCTCCCCAGGATTGATGATATTCTAGATCAACTGGGTAGAGCAAAATATTTTTCATGCCTTGACTTAATGTCAGGTTTCCACCAAATTGAACTTGAAAAAAATTCAAGAAATATAACGTCTTTTTCAACGAGCAATGGCTCATATCGCTTCACGCGATTACCATTTGGTCTCAAGATAGCACCAAATTCGTTTCAGAGAATGATGACTATAGCATTCTCGGGTTTAGAACCCTCTCAGGCATTCCTTTATATGGATGACTTAATGGTGATAGGATGTTCCGAAAAACACATGATTAAAAACTTAACTGACGTTTTTAATGTATGTAGAAAATATAACCTAAAGTTGCATCCAGAAAAATGTTCATTTTTCATGCATGAAGTGACATTTTGGGTCACAAATGCACTGACAAAGGAGTTTTGCCAGATGACAAGAAATTTGACGTGTATACCAATGAAACCATTGACTTAGGTCAGTTCTTTCAAAGGCTTGAAATGCAAGCCGGTATACTTGGGATCAGCCAACTCAAAGCGGCACCGAGCGAAAAGATCTTTGAATTAATTTCAATTGAATCTTTCAAAAATATGGGCAATAAAATATTAAATACTTTAAGAGTAGCGCTACTCAAGCCGGTGACCCTATTAGAAAATGAAAAAGATCAAGAAGCAATACTGTCTAAATTTCATGACGATCCAACTCAAGGAGGTCATAATGGCATTTCGAAAACGCTAGCAAAAATAAAAAGACACTACTATTGGAAAAACATGACGCGTCATGTCAAAGAGTACGTACGTAGATGTCAGAAATGCCAAACATCGAAAACAACAACGCATATAAAGACCCCAATGACATTAACAGAAACACCAACAATGGCTTTCGATAGAGTGATAGTAGACACCATAGGTCCACTTCCACGCTCAGAGAATGGAAACGAATATGCAGTTACGCTAATATGCGATTTAACAAAATATTTAGTAACCGTTCCAATTCCCAATAAGAGTGCAACAACAGTTGCCAAAGCAATTTTCTATTCTACAAATAAATAAATGCACATTTCGCATTTCGCATCCAATACCTTGTCTCTTTAGTGATGCAACAAAGTTGTAAAAAATACTGTTAACTTGACTATTATTGAGGGCGAAATTTTCTCCTTCTTCTTCTTCTTCTTCAACAATAACATACATACATATATAATTCATGAGCGTCTCATTTTAAATTGTGAAGAGAAAAAAATTGATAAGTGGAATATAAAAAAGAAGATCTTGGCCAGATAAAAATTTGATGACCGTTTTTTCTGAGGCTGGATATATTGGTTAATGGATTATTGGTTAATGAATTGAATTGATTACTGGAACTTCTACTGCTGCTGGATGAGGAGGAGGAGGAGGAAGGATCGACTCTGACCACCATCTGTGTATATATTTTCTCTGGCCACGCTGATCCTGGCTGGTTTTTTCATTTGATTTGATTTGATAAAATTTTGATTTAGGGTCAGTAGTTGATTGGTGCCAAGAGAGGGTATCTTTTCGATTTGATTTGATTAAATAATTGATGGAATTTTGTAATCTCAAATGAATTAAATTATGACATTTGAAAAAATGTAATTTCATAGTGTGAAACCAGTGGCCTTTCTGTGCACATACATACAAACATACATACATACATACATACATACATACATACATACATACATACATACATACATACATACATACATACATACATACATACATACATACATACATACATACATACATACATATGTACGTATAAACCGGCTCTGAACAAAAATAGTTGCCGTATTGTCTGTCCGTTTGTTTATTTTGCTTTTGTTTTTGGCCATTGGTTGGTGTCTTAATACGGTGCTAACGCACCCTTCTGCCTACTGCCTGCTTGTTGCCGCTGCTGCTGTTGTTGTTGACCACTTCTCTACTTCAATTTGTGAATGTGTATTAAATAAATACAAGTTAACTGATAAGTTAATATAATAATTGTTGTTGGATTGCCATAAGCAATCCAAGCATTTATAATCGTTCGTTGGGTTGCCTTAAGCAATCACAGCGCAAAGCGTCTGCATCAGCATTCTATAGCTGCAACGGTCAGCGGTAATCGGACACTTTTGCTATTGTCGCAAGAGTCTTCCGCTTATTGCCTATGATTATGCTGAGTCGGCTTGCCGACCATGACATTGTGGCGTAATGCGCGTGTCAGACATGGCTTTAGAGTTAAGCATTTTTGATTTGCATGTTTTGTTTTATATGAAGAGCGCAAAGCATAAGTCGCATAATAAATATACTGCACTCCGGCACTCGTCGTTAAATCATATCTTTCATTATTGTCTGAGCCCAATACCAGCAATAGGAGCTAGTTAAGTCCACAACATATTCAACTGTACATCTCCGGATCAAGGAGGACAACGCGGACTCTCCGCATAACATTGGATAACAACAGGATTCTACGCCTAACATTGAATAACAGCGCGAGACCCCGCACTTATTGATAATTGGCGCCCAACACTTTAGAACCCACACAAAACATGTAAGTACAGCTAAAGGCTTCAACTAAGTGTGAAAATAAAGTAATAAAATAAAGATAAAAAAAAGAAAATTAAGAAGAAGAAAATTTTTTTTGCGCAATTACATTCTACGTTTTATATCAATTACCAATTACGTGTTACCAATTTACAACAATCGGCAAGATAACAAACTGTGCAAGTGAAAGGTGTCACCTCGACCATACAATTGATGAGTTGGCCAGAAACTTATAGAGAAGTGAAAGTAGAATACGACTGTGAAGATAGCTGGAGTTCAGAACCTGAAAATAATAGCGGACAACAGTGCATACTTGAGTCGATCATGAACGCAGAGCAGATTCAGGCGATAGTGCAACCTGCTGTTAGCCAAGCATTGGCGCAGCAGCAGTTGACTTTTCAAGCGCAGCTTAAAGCGGTCCAAGATCAAGTCACCAGTTTGCGCATCGATGTAGGTAGAGGTTTTTGAGAGAATTTCTGTCGACCCAACACTTAGGTGTGAAATTCCCATAGACTGTGTTAAATCTATCCCAGACTTTGACGGGACTCAGGATGACTACGTGGCATGGCCGCAGTCAGCCACTGACGCATACAAAATGTTCAGGCCATACAATGGAAGCGCATCACACTATCAAGTTGTGACTATAATTAGAAACAAAATTAGAGGTTCCGCTAGGGCATTGTTGGTGTCACACAACAAAGTACTAAATTTCGATGCAATAATAGCAAGGCTAGATTGCACATACTCAGATAGGACAACACTACGCACCCTGCGCCAGGGGCTAGAAATGGTCAGACAAGGTGACTTAGCGTATTACGATACAGTCGAGCGGAAGTTAACCCTTGTTACTAACAAAATCATCATGTCTCACGACCAAGAAGGCGCTGATTTATTAAACAGAGAGGTTAGAGCGGATGCGTTGCATGCATTCATCTCAGGTCTAAAAAAATCCTTAAGGGCAATAGTTTTCCCAGCTCAACCCGAGGACTTGCCTTCTGCTTTGGCACTTGCCAGAGAAGCGGACGCTAGCATTGAGCGAAGCTTATTCTCATCTTCATATGCCAAAGCCCTTGAAGAAAAAGCCCAGGCTACAGAAGCCGGCAGGGCTCGCAACCAGTATAAGCAGGGTAAAAGCAATAAGGATGAGCGTCAGGAGAAAAATCCACATTTTGTCAAGCGTAATAATAACAACGGTAATAGTTACCAAAATAGGAAAGACCAACAACCCCAAGCGCCCGAGCCGATGGACATAGATTCATCCTCGAAATTTAGGCAGCCAACAGATTTTGGTAAGCATCAGGCTACCAACGCGGCTGCTATGAAAAGACAGAATTAATGTATATTAAATATTGTAAAAGTGTTATCGATGAATCTGAAAAGTACAAGTGAACGCCTACACAACATCATAATAATAATAATAATAATAATAACATACAGGTCAAGTTGTTTTTCACCTATTGACTACCCTTATTATTTTCTGGCCCCATTACCAAATTGATCGATTATTATAAATATATAAATACATTATTTTGTATAAAGTGACATGTAATAAAATTGGTTCTTATATTTTTCAAACATATATTTTACCACATACGGACCGCATCGGCAAACCGATAAATTCGATAACTCTAACAAAAATTAACTCTTCTTATAGACAAGTGCATACACACATATATGTGAAATGCAATAAATTCTCTTCTTATATTATGCATTTATATATATTTATTTTCTCCAAATAAACGCACTAAAAAATTACCAATATGTATAGGAAAATTAATAAATTCTTCTACAAATAAATAAATGCACATTTCGCATTTCGCATCCAATACCTTGTCTCTTTTGTGATGCAACAAAGTTGTACAAAATGCTGTTAACTTGACTATTATTGAGGGCGAAATTTTCTCCTTCTTCTTCTTCTTCAACAATAACATACATACATATATAATTCATGAGCGTCACATTTTAATCAGGCATTACCGAGTTTATAAAATTAAATTGTGAAGAGAAAAAAATTGATAAGTGGAATATAAAAAAGAATATCTTGGCCAGATAAAAATTTGATGACCGTTTTTTCTGAGGCTGGATATATTGGTTAATGGATTATTGGTTAATGAATTGAATTGATTACTGGAACTTCTACTGCTGCTGGATGAGGAGGAGGAGGAGGAGGAAGGATCGACTCTGACCACCATCTGTGTATATATATTTTCTCTGGCCACGCTGATCCTGGCTGGTTTTTTCATTTGATTTGATTTGATAAAATTTTGATTTAGGGTCAGAAGTTGATTGGTGCCAAGAGAGGGTATCTTTTAAATAAAATAATTGATGGAATTTTGTAATCTCAAATGAATTAAATTATGACATTTGAAAAAATGTAATTTCATAGTGTGAAACCAGTGGGCTTTCTGTGCACATACATACAAACATACATACATACATACATACATACATACATACATACATACATACATACATACATACATACATCCATACATACATACCTACATTCATACATACATACATACATACATATGTACGTATAAACCGGCTCTGAACAAAAATAGTTGCCGTATTGTCTGTCCGTTTGTTTATTTTGCTTTTGTTTTTGGCCATTGGTTGGTGTCTTAATACGGTGCTAACGCACCCTTCTGCCTACTGCCTGCTTGTTGCCGCTGCTGCTGTTGTTGTTGACCACTTCTCTACTTCAATTTGTGAATGTGTATTAAATAAATACAAGTTAACTGATAAGTTAATATAATAATTGTTGTTGGATTGCCATAAGCAATCCAAGCATTTATAATCGTTCGTTGGGTTGCCTTAAGCAATCACAGCGCAAAGCGTCTGCATCAGCATTCTATAGCTGCAACGGTCAGCGGTAATCGGACACTTTTGCTATTGTCGCAAGAGTCTTCCGCTTATTGCCTATGATTATGCTGAGTCGGCTTGCCGACCATGACATTGTGGCGTAATGCGCGTGTCAGACATGGCTTTAGAGTTAAGCATTTTTGATTTGCATGTTTTGTTTTATATGAAGAGCGCAAAGCATAAGTCGCATAATAAATATACTGCACTCCGGCACTCGTCGTTAAATCATATCTTTCATTATTGTCTGAGCCCAATACCAGCAATAGGAGCTAGTTAAGTCCACAACATATTCAACTGTACATCTCCGGATCAAGGAGGACAACGCGGACTCTCCGCATAACATTGGATAACAACAGGATTCTACGCCTAACATTGAATAACAGCGCGAGACCCCGCACTTATTGATAATTGGCGCCCAACACTTTAGAACCCACACAAAACATGTAAGTACAGCTAAAGGCTTCAACTAAGTGTGAAAATAAAGTAATAAAATAAAGATAAAAAAGAAAATTAAGAAGAAGAAAATTTTTTTGCGCAATTACATTCTACGTTTTATACCAATTACCAATTACGTGTTACCAATTTACAACAATCGGCAAGATAACAAACTGTGCAAGTGAAAGGTGTCACCTCGACCATACAATTGATGAGTTGGCCAGAAACTTATAGAGAAGTGAAAGTAGAATACGACTGTGAAGATAGCTGGAGTGTAGCATGCATAAGAATGTATCACGTATGCATGACAATCGGTCATATACCCACTATATTGCAGGGTATTTAACCTTCAGACATAGTGACACTTTGTTGCTATGTATATACAAATATAACGCAACTACACAAACGGTCAGCGCACTCGAAATATGATCAGCCACCTTATGAGCTGATCGCGAAGTGTGGGATCCGCAACGTAAGCGCTTTAGCCCTTACGAGCCAGTGCTTGCCTTATATATGTATATTAAATGTATATGCATTCCTTGCCTTCTGCATAGACACATATACATACATACACACATATACATATACATAAGCCGCTCTGCTGCGACAGAGCATTATAGGCTAAGCCCAATTATATTTTTGAATAAAAGAGGATTCCTAAAAATCAACGACGTGCAGCGTTATTATTTCCGCCTTAAATTATATAATTCCACATGGCGACCGTGACATGGTCACGAAGACTGCAGGGGCAGTAAGTGGCGCAAAAAAAAAAAAAAAAAAAAAAAAAAAAAAAAACAACTAAAAACTACTACAACAACACAACCAAGATGGTTACAAACAAACAAAATGATGGTTATAAACATATAACGAAGAAAAACCCATAACAAGAAAAAAATCCAAAAAAAACAACCAACAACAACAGCAGCAACAACAGAGTGAAAACAGCAGCAGCAAAAACTACAGCAGCAGCAACGGCAGAAATTGAAAAAAAAATCATGCAAACTGAGTGAGTAGAGTTGAGTGTTATGGGAAGACGCGGAGGCTTGCAAAGCAAGTTAAAAAAGAGGGTAGAACACATAAAGTGGCTACTGTACACAAGTACACCACCTCCCGCGTGGGCAACAGCCCAAAAATTACAAGCCGAGCTTGATTTTCTAAAATCAAGCCTCGCAACCAAAACCCCAAACACTAACGCTCACTCAGCAAACATTAACATTATTCACAACAAAATAATAACCAAACCTCCATCACCAAAGCAGCTGCCAAAGAGAATTAAACGCTGCCCGGATGACTGCGAGGGACCACTGGTCTGTGGTGAGTTTACCACATTGTGAGTTCACCTGTGCTGCCGGCACCGGTACCCCATCACAAAAATAGAAGCCTGTGCGACGACCAGACGACCAAAGGCCCAGGACATCAGCAGCAGTGACCACCAAGCGCGGGGGGCCGCCACTTGCGTCATCGAGGAAGCATCAGCATGCCAGACCGGCGACGCCCAGCTGATGCAACAGAAGCAACAGAAGCGGAATTAATATTAGAAATAACTATAGAAATATTGTCATAAAACATTTTTGTAAAATCGAGCGGAACCATTTCTGCCCGACTAATAGCATAGCCCGTAAAGCTATGCCAAAAACCAGGCAGGGAAAATGTACATTCACTTTATGTGAATTAATTTTAAATTTCTCTCCGCCAGTTGGCGTCGAAAATTCTGACATATTTAAAAGCGTCAGATTTTCGTATATATAAGGAATTATAAATAACAAAAAAAAATACATAGGAGAAACACAAAATATTTATATTTTAAACAACAAAAAAAAATTTTAAAAAAAAAACATTTTCATGATCAGAAATCTTCCTTACAGAGTAAGGCACAGACCATTTTTTTATGCAGTTAGAAGTAGACCACAAAAAAACATTATGGGTGTGGTCGATGTTAAGTCGGTGGATTCCACCGCAAATGTAATAAATAAGGTAGAATCCAATAGCATAGAATTAGGATTAACAAATACCTTGCTTATAATAATAGTTGTAATTCTGAGCGCGAACGTATTTTTCAAATTGTATAAGCTTCATAATAAATGCCTCAGAAAAAATATATAAGCAAGGCTAACGATCTAGATAAAATCTAGAATCGAAAATTTAAATTTGAATTTAAAAAATATATATAAATGTAAAAAACAAAGAAATTCGATTATAAGAGAAATATGAAAATAAAAACAAAATTATTTTGATCTAATAGATTTATATATATAGATATAATTATTAATGTAGAAATGGAAATTATAAAACGAATAGAATAAAAATATAAATCCACATAAATATAAATTTGTCTAGTTAAAAAAAAAAAAAAGAAGAATTGTGCAGGTAAAAAAAAAAAAAGAGGGGTAATGGAGATATACATAATTAAATAACAATTTCAAAATGCATCCAACAATAGCTGAAACATTTGAAAGAGACCCACAGTTTATTATGCGAGCTATAAGTGTGCTACATCAGTTTCACGAAATCATTTCGATATCTGATTTTGAGTACGCCTATATGGACTCGTTTAATAGACCAGCTAGCCCACTATACCACTGTACCAAAACAGAAAAAGGTATAGTGCTATCTACTTTGCCATATGTGAAGGTAAAGGAAATAATAGAAGAGAACGTTATTTTGGGTCCAGTTACAGTATTAATGGTGCGATTGCACCGATAAAATCAGTAACTTATGGAATGGATAGAAATTCGAAATAAGATAATCCAGATAAGGACAGAATATGCAAAGTCATACAAGTGCCTGAACAAAAACGTTCCAATAAAACATATAACAATCGTAAAACACACTAAGATATTAGTCGAACAGTTCAACGAACTCAGAGAGCTCGTCCAAGAAAACTATAGTAGACTGCTTAGTGAACACAAATTACAGGCGGAAGAAAACGTCAGAATCTTGAGATCAGGACTTGTTCATTTGAACAAAAAACATACCCTACATCTCTTTTTACCTTCGGTGTTAACAGCACCAGTGACGTTTGACCCATCAATGCTTTTTGACGAAGAACCGTCAACGTCAAAGTCAGACCCCCAAGTTAATCTTGAGGAATTTCTCTATCAAGATTTAAAAGAAAGTTTACCACACAAAACAAAAATGACGAACTCAGCAGCAAATGCACGGGAATACGTGCGACAAATTTCGTCCACGATCCCAGAGTTCGATGGTAAAAAAATAAGCCTAAACAGGTTTCTCACAGCATTGAAATTAACAGATCTCACCAAAGGTGAAGATGAACTGTTGGCCGTAGAAGTTATAAAAACGAAAATTATCGGCCCATTGTCATATAAAGTACAGAATGAAACGACCATTTCCAGAATAATAGATATTCTGAAGACATCAGTTAAGGGTGAGTCACCCGATGTAATTAAAGCCAAACTGTTAAACACTACACAGCGATGCAAAACCGCCAGCCAATACACAACAGAGATCGAAGCTCTACGTAGGTCGCTTGAGGCTGCCTACATAGATGACGGTCTCGACGCAGATAATGCAGACAAATTTGCCTCAAACGAAGCAATATCTGCACTTACCAAAAATTGTGAACACGAAAAAATTCGTACAATTCTGGAGGCAGGAAACTTCAAAACTTTCAATGAGGCAATGGGTAAATACATCCATTGCAGCACTGAAATGACTGGAAGTGCCAGCTCAGTGTTTTATCACAGAGGCAACGGTGGTCGCGGTAACCAAAGAGGTTACAATAACCGCGGGTTTAATAGACCAAACCGAGGTAATTACCATAACAGAGGAAATTACCAAAATAACAATAATTACAATAACCGTGGAGGAAGACGAGGCCAAAACAGAGGAAACTCTAGAGGCCGAGGAAACTCCAACCAAGGTTACAATAATAACAATGTGAGAATGGCGCAAAATACGCCGGAAAACTCTCAGAACCCTTTAGGAAACAATCAATAAATGTAAAGGTTCATTCCATCAACTACAGTCTTAATATATTTGTCACTTTTTATAACCATTCAACTGGTAATAAACTTACATTCTTAATAGATACTGGTGCAGATATCTCACTTTTAAAAATAAATTCAGATAATTTCAAAATTCAAGAAGAAAAAATTATAAACATTCAAGGCATAGGCCAAGGTGTAATAAAATCTCAAGGAACAACTTCAATAGAACTTCAATCAACTAAATACATGATTCCACACAAATTTCATTTAGTAGATTCCGATTTTCCAATACCGTGTGACGGAATAATAGGCATTGATTTTATAAAAAAATTCAATTGCCAATTAGATTTCAAACCAAGTGAAGACTGGTTTATAATTAGACCACAAAATATAAAAAATCCTATTTATGTTCCGATAACATATAGTGCTGGCAACAATACAGTCCTTCTGCCAGCCAGATCACAAGTAATTCGAAAAATAGACATTAATACACCTAATGATTATATATTTGTTCCTAATCAAGAAATACATAATGGAATTTATGAAATATTGTATCCAAACATCCCAATCGGTTTTGTCCGCAGATATGTATGAACGAACGTATTCATTGAATGTTCTATGACTTCGTTCTATTGTCCCTAAAGTCTGGTGATGGTGTGCTGTTGACGTTATGTTGTCAATCTTAAGGTATTTGCACAAGTCATTTATAGTTGAATTTTTATATTCTGTTCCCATGTCCGTAATGAACGTCTTCATTGGACCGTACTTCAGAATAAAGTTTTCAAAAATTGCTTTGGCAACTGTTGTTGCACTCTTATTGGGAATTGGAACGGTTACTAAATATTTTGTTAAATCGCATATTAGCGTAACTGCATATTCGTTTCCATTCTCTGAGCGTGGAAGTGGACCTATGGTGTCTACTATCACTCTATCGAAAGCCATTGTTGGTGTTTCTGTTAATGTCATTGGGGTCTTTATATGCGTTGTTGTTTTCGATGTTTGGCATTTCTGACATCTACGTACGTACTCTTTGACATGACGCGTCATGTTTTTCCAATAGTAGTGTCTTTTTATTTTTGCTAGCGTTTTCGAAATGCCATTATGACCTCCTTGAGTTGGATCGTCATGAAATTTAGACAGTATTGCTTCTTGATCTTTTTCATTTTCTAATAGGGTCACCGGCTTGAGTAGCGCTACTCTTAAAGTATTTAATATTTTATTGCCCATATTTTTGAAAGATTCAATTGAAATTAATTCAAAGATCTTTTCGCTCGGTGCCGCTTTGAGTTGGCTGATCCCAAGTATACCGGCTTGCATTTCAAGCCATTGAAAGAACTGACCTAAGTCAATGGTTTCATTGGTATACACGTCAAATTTCTTGTCATCTGGCAAAACTCCTTTGTCAGTGCATTTGTGACCCAAAAATGTCACTTCATGCATGAAAAATGAACATTTTTCTGGATGCAACTTTAGGTTATATTTTCTACATACATTAAAAACGTCAGTTAAGTTTTTAATCATGTGTTTTTCGGAACATCCTATCACCATTAAGTCATCCATATAAAGGAATGCCTGAGAGGGTTCTAAACCCGAGAATGCTATAGTCATCATTCTCTGAAACGAATTTGGTGCTATCTTAAGACCAAATGGTAATTGCGTGAAGCGATATGTGCCATTGCTCGTTGAAAAAGACGTTATATTTCTTGAATTTTTTCAAGTTCAATTTGGTGGAAACCTGACATTAAGTCAAGGCATGAAAATATTTTGCTCTACCCAGTTGATCTAGAATATCATCAATCCTGGGGAGCGGGAATTTATCAGAAAGTAGTTTTTTGTTGATTTGGCGATAGTCAATTACTAATCGCCATTTCTTTTCTTCCGAATTTGGTAATGATTTTTCGGAACTAACAAGAATGGGCTGTTATACTCGGATACAGACGGTTCTACGACTTTGTCATTTATTAATTTTCCTACTTGTTTTTGAATTTCTTCAACGTGGCTATGCGGACTTCTGTAATTTTTAATGTAAATGGGTTCATCATCTTTAAGTCTTAACGTTTGTTTATAAAAATTATTTGTCGAAATTGGTTCGGTTTCCAGTCCGAACACATCAATATACTTGGTGCATAATTGTGTTAGTTGACGTTTGAATTGTTCTGGAAAATTTTTCTTTAATTTTACAAGTACTTGTTCGCTTCTATTTTCTAGATTAATGTTTTGAATTTCATAATCTGTTAAATTTTCATAATTAATTTTGTTTACTTTGACCAATTGGTCGAAATTAGTTGTGTTTAGAAGTAGGATGTATACATGTTTGGATACTGCTATTGTATTTGCAACATAAATTCCATTATGTATTTCTTGATTAGGAACAAATATATAATCATTAGGTGTATTAATGTCTATTTTTCGAATTACTTGTGATCTGGCTGGCAGAAGGACTGTATTGTTGCCAGCACTATATGTTATCGGAACATAAATAGGATTTTTTATATTTTGTGGTCTAATTATAAACCAGTCTTCACTTGGTTTGAAATCTAATTGGCAATTGAATTTTTTTATAAAATCAATGCCTATTATCCCGTCACACGGTATTGGAAAATCGGAATCTACTAAATGAAATTTGTGTGGAATCATGTATTTAGTTGATTGAAGTTCTATTGAAGTTGTTCCTTGAGATTTTATTACACCTTGGCCTATGCCTTGAATGTTTATAATTTTTTCTTCTTGAATTTTGAAATTATCTGAATTTATTTTTAAAAGTGAGATATCTGCACCAGTATCTATTAAGAATGTAAGTTTATTACCAGTTGAATGGTTATAAAAAGTGACAAATATATTAAGACTGTAGTTGATGGAATGAACCTTTACATTTATTGATTGTTTCCTAAAGGGTTCTGAGAGTTTTCCGGCGTATTTTGCGCCATTCTCACATTGTTATTATTGTAACCTTGGTTGGAGTTTCCTCGGCCTCTAGAGTTTCCTCTGTTTTGGCCTCGTCTTCCTCCACGGTTATTGTAATTATTGTTATTTTGGTAATTTCCTCTGTTATGGTAATTACCTCGGTTTGGTCTATTAAACCCGCGGTTATTGTAACCTCTTTGGTTACCGCGACCACCGTTGCCTCTGTGATAAAACACTGAGCTGGCACTTCCAGTCATTTCAGTGCTGCAATGGATGTATTTACCCATTGCCTCATTGAAAGTTTTGAAGTTTCCTGCCTCCAGAATTGTACGAATTTTTCGTGTTCACAATTTTGGTAAGTGCAGATATTGCTTCGTTTGAGGCAAATTTGTCTGCATTATCTGCGTCGAGACCGTCATCTATGTAGGCAGCCTCAAGCGACCTACGTAGAGCTTCGATCTCTGTTGTGTATTGGCTGGCGGTTTTGCCTCGCTGTGTAGTGTTTAACAGTTTGGCTTTAATTACATCGGGTGACTCACCCTTAACTGATGTCTTCAGAATATCTATTATTCTGGAAATGGTCGTTTCATTCTTTTCTTTATATGACAATGGGCCGATAATTTTCGTTTTTATAACTTCTACGGCCAACAGTTCATCTTCACCTTTGGTGAGATCAGTTAATTTCAATGCTGTGAGAAACCTGTTTAGGCTTATTTTTTTACCATCGAACTCTGGGATCGTGGACGAAATTTGTCGCACGTATTCCCGTGCATTTGCTGCTGAGTTCGTCATTTTTGTTTTGTGTGGTAAACTTTCTTTTAAATCTTGATAGAGAAATTCCTCAAGATTAACTTGGGGGTCTGACTTTGACGTTGACGGTTCTTCGTCAAAAAGCATTGATGGGTCAAACGTCACTGGTGCTGTTAACACCGAAGGTAAAAAGAGATGTAGGGTATGTTTTTTGTTCAAATGAACAAGTCCTGATCTCAAGATTCTGACGTTTTCTTCCGCCTGTAATTTGTGTTCACTAAGCAGTCTACTAAAGTTTTCTTGGACGAGCTCTCTGAGTTCGTTGAACTGTTCGACTAATATCTTAGTGTGTTTTACGATTGTTATAGGTTTTATTGGAACGTTTTTGTTCAGGCACTTGTATGACTTTGCATATTCTGTCCTTATCTGGATTATCTTATTTCGAATTTCTATCCATTCCATAAGTTACTGATTTTATCGGTGCAATCGCACCATTAATACTGTAACTGGACCCAAAATAACGTTCTCTTCTATTATTTCCTTTACCTTCACATATGGCAAAGTAGATAGCACTATACCTTTTTCTGTTTTGGTACAGTGGTATAGTGGGCTAGCTGGTCTATTAAACGAGTCCATATAGGCGTACTCAAAATCAGATATCGAAATGATTTCGTGAAACTGATGTAGCACACTTATAGCTCGCATAATAAACTGTGGGTCTCTTTCAAATGTTTCAGCTATTGTTGGATGCATTTTGAAATTGTTATTTAATTATGTATATCTCCATTACCCCTCTTTTTTTTTTTTACCTGCACAATTCTTCTGTTTTTTTTTTTTTAACTAGACAAATTTATATTTATGTGGATTTATATTTTTATTCTATTCGTTTTATAATTTCCATTTCTACATTAATAATTATATCTATATATATAAATCTATTAGATCAAAATAATTTTGTTTTTATTTTCATATTTCTCTTATAATCGAATTTCTTTGTTTTTTACATTTATATATATTTTTTAAATTCAAATTTAAATTTTCGATTCTAGATTTTATCTAGATCGTTAGCCTTGCTTATATATTTTTTTTTGAGGCATTTATTATGAAGCTTATACAATTTGAAAAATACGTTCGCGCTCAGAATTACAACTATTATTATAAGCAAGGTATTTGTTAATCCTAATTCTATGCTATTGGATTCTACCTTATTTATTACATTTGCGGTGGAATCCACCGACTTAACATCGACCACACCCATAATGTTTTTTTGTGGTCTACTTCTAACTGCATAAAAAAATGGTCTGTGCCTTACTCTGTAAGAAAGATTTCTGATCATGAAAATGTTTTTTTTTAAATTTTTTTTTTTTTTTGTTTAAAATATAAATATTTTGTGTTTCTCCTATGTATTTTTTTTGTTATTTATAATTCCTTATATATACGAAAATCTGACGCTTTTAAATATGTCACGGTGGAATCCACCGACTTAACATCGACCACACCCATAATGTTTTTTTGTGGTCTACTTCTAACTGCATAAAAAAATGGTCTGTGCCTTACTCTGTAAGGAAGATTTCTGATCATGAAAATGTTTTTTTGAAAATTTTTTTTTGTTGTTTAAAATATAAATATTTTGTGTTTCTCCTATGTATTTTTTTTTGTTATTTATAATTCCTTATATATACGAAAATCTGACGCTTTTAAATATGTCAGAATTTTCGACGCCAACTGGCGGAGAGAAATTTAAAATTAATTCACATAAAGTGAATGTACATTTTCCCTGCCTGGTTTTTGGCATAGCTTTACGGGCTATGCTATTAGTCGGGCAGAAATGGTTCCGCTCGATTTTACAAAAATGTTTTATGACAATATTTCTATAGTTATTTCTAATATTAATTCCGCTTCTGTTGCTTCTGTTGCATCAGCTGGGCGTCGCCGGTCTGGCATGCTGATGCTCCCTCGATGACGCAAGTGGCGGTGTGCCCCCGCGCTTGGTGGTCACTGCTGCTGATGTCCTGGGCCTTTGGTCGTCTGGTCGTCGCACAGGCTTCTATTTTTGTGATGGGGTACCGGTGCCGGCAGCACAGGTGAACTCACAATGTGGTAAACTCACCACAGACCAGTGGTCCCTCGCAGTCATCCGGGCAGCGTTTAATTCTCTTTGGCAGCTGCTTTGGTGATGGAGGTTTGGTTATTATTTTGTTGTGAATAATGTTAATGTTTGCTGAGTGAGCGTTAGTGTTTGGGGTTTTGGTTGCGAGGCTTGATTTTAGAAAATCAAGCTCGGCTTGTAATTTTTGGGCTGTTGCCCACGCGGGAGGTGGTGTACTTGTGTACAGTAGCCACTTTATGTGTTCTACCCTCTTTTTTAACTTGCTTTGCAAGCCTCCGCGTCTTCCCATAACACTCAACTCTACTCACTCAGTTTGCATGATTTTTTTTCAATTTCTGCCGTTGCTGCTGCTGTAGTTTTTGCTGCTGCTGTTTTCACTCTGTTGTTGCTGCTGTTGTTGTTGGGTTTTTTTTTTGGATTTTTTTTCTTGTTATGGGTTTTTCTTCGTTATATGTTTATAACCATCATTTTGTTTGTTTGTAACCATCTTGGTTGTGTTGTTGTAGTAGTTTTTAGTTGTTGTTTTTTTTTTTTTTTTTTTTTTTTTTTTTTTGCGCCACTTACTGCCCCTGCAGTCTTCGTGACCATGTCACGGTCGCCATGTGGAATTATATTTTTATTCTATTCGTTTTATAATTTCCATTTCTACATTAATAATTATATCTATATATATAAATCTATTAGATCAAAATAATTTTGTTTTTATTTTCATATTTCTCTTATAATCGAATTTCTTTGTTTTTTACATTTATATATATTTTTTAAATTCAAATTTAAATTTTCGATTCTAGATTTTATCTAGATCGTTAGCCTTGCTTATATATTTTTTTCTGAGGCATTTATTATGAAGCTTATACAATTTGAAAAATACGTTCGCGCTCAGATTTACAACTATTATTATAAGCAAGGTATTTGTTAATCCTAATTCTATGCTATTGGATTCTACCTTATTTATTACATTTGCGGTGGAATCCACCGACTTAACATCGACCACACCCATAATGTTTTTTTGTGGTCTACTTCTAACTGCATAAAAAAATGGTCTGTGCCTTACTCTGTAAGGAGGATTTCTGATCATGAAAATGTTTTTTTTGAAAAATTTTTTTTTTGTTGTTTAAAATATAAATATTTTGTGTTTCTCCTATGTATTTTTTTTTGTTATTTATAATTCCTTATATATACGAAAATCTGACGCTTTTAAATATGTCAGAATTTTCGACGCCAACTGGCGGAGAGAAATTTAAAATTAATTCACATAAAGTGAATGTACATTTTCCCTGCCTGGTTTTTGGCATAGCTTTACGGGCTATGCTATTAGTCGGGCAGAAATGGTTCCGCTGGATTTTACAAAAATGTTTTATGACAATATTTCTATAGTTATTTCTAATATTAATTAAAAAAAAAAAAAAAAAAAAAAAACAACAACTAAAAACTACTACAACAACACAACCAAGATGGTTACAAACAAACAAAATGGTGGTTATAAACATATAACGAAGAAAAACCCATAACAAGAAAAAAAATCCAAAAAAACCCAACAACAACAGCAGCAACAACAGAGTGACAACAGCAGCAACAACAGTGTGGCAACAGCAGCAACAACAGAGTGAAAACAGCAGCAGCAAAAACTACAGCAGCAGCAACGGCAGAAATTGAAAAAAAAATCATGCAAACTGAGTGAGTAGAGTTGAGTGTTATGGGAAGCCGCGGAGGCTTGCAAATCAAGTTAAAAAAGAGGGTAGAACACATAAAGTGGCTACTGTACACAAGTACACCACCTCCCGCGTGGGCAACAGCCCAAAAATTACAAGCCGAGCTTGATTTTCTAAAATCAAGCCTCGCAACCAAAACCCCAAACACTAACGCTCACTCAGCAAACATTAACATTATTCACAACAAAATAATAACCAAACCTCCATCACCAAAGCAGCTGCCAAAGAGAATTAAACGCTGCCCGGATGACTGCGAGGGACCACTGGTCTGTGGTGAGTTTACCACATTGTGAGTTCACCTGTGCTGCCGGCACCGGTACCCCATCACAAAAATAGAAGCCTGTGCGACGACCAGACGACCAAAGGCCCAGGACATCAGCAGCAGTGACCACCAAGCGCGGGGGCACACCGCCACTTGCGTCATCGAGGGAGCATCAGCATGCCAGACCGGCGACGCCCAGCTGATGCAACAGAAGCAACAGAAGCGGAATTAATATTAGAAATAACTATAGAAATATTGTCATAAAACATTTTTGTAAAATCGAGCGGAACCATTTCTGCCCGACTAATAGCATAGCCCGTAAAGCTATGCCAAAAACCAGGCAGGGAAAATGTACATTCACTTTATGTGAATTAATTTTAAATTTCTCTCCGCCAGTTGGCGTCGAAAATTCTGACATATTTAAAAGCGTCAGATTTTCGTATATATAAGGAATTATAAATAACAAAAAAAAATACATAGGAGAAACACAAAATATTTATATTTTAAACAACAAAAAAAAATTTTCAAAAAAAAACATTTTCATGATCAGAAATCTTCCTTACAGAGTAAGGCACAGACCATTTTTTTATGCAGTTAGAAGTAGACCACAAAAAAACATTATGGGTGTGGTCGATGTTAAGTCGGTGGATTCCACCGTGACATATTTAAAAGCGTCAGATTTTCGTATATATAAGGAATTATAAATAACAAAAAAAAATACATAGGAGAAACACAAAATATTTATATTTTAAACAACAAAAAAAAAAAAATTTCAAAAAAACATTTTCATGATCAGAAATCTTTCTTACAGAGTAAGGCACAGACCATTTTTTTATGCAGTTAGAAGTAGACCACAAAAAAACATTATGGGTGTGGTCGATGTTAATTCGGTGGATTCCACCGCAAATGTAATAAATAAGGTAGAATCCAATAGCATAGAATTAGGATTAACAAATACCTTGCTTATAATAATAGTTGTAATTCTGAGCGCGAACGTATTTTTCAAATTGTATAAGCTTCATAATAAATGCCTCAGAAAAAAATATATAAGCAAGGCTAACGATCTAGATAAAATCTAGAATCGAAAATTTAAATTTGAATTTAAAAAATATATATAAATGTAAAAAACAAAGAAATTCGATTATAAGAGAAATATGAAAATAAAAACAAAATTATTTTGATCTAATAGATTTATATATATAGATATAATTATTAATGTAGAAATGGAAATTATAAAACGAATAGAATAAAAATATAAATCCACATAAATATAAATTTGTCTAGTTAAAAAAAAAAAACAGAAGAATTGTGCAGGTAAAAAAAAAAAAAAGAGGGGTAATGGAGATATACATAATTAAATAACAATTTCAAAATGCATCCAACAATAGCTGAAACATTTGAAAGAGACCCACAGTTTATTATGCGAGCTATAAGTGTGCTACATCAGTTTCACGAAATCATTTCGATATCTGATTTTGAGTACGCCTATATGGACTCGTTTAATAGACCAGCTAGCCCACTATACCACTGTACCAAAACAGAAAAAGGTATAGTGCTATCTACTTTGCCATATGTGAAGGTAAAGGAAATAATAGAAGAGAACGTTATTTTGGGTCCAGTTACAGTATTAATGGTGCGATTGCACCGATAAAATCAGTAACTTATGGAATGGATAGAAATTCGAAATAAGATAATCCAGATAAGGACAGAATATGCAAAGTCATACAAGTGCCTGAACAAAAACGTTCCAATAAAACATATAACAATCGTAAAACACACTAAGATATTAGTCGAACAGTTCAACGAACTCAGAGAGCTCGTCCAAGAAAACTATAGTAGACTGCTTAGTGAACACAAATTACAGGCGGAAGAAAACGTCAGAATCTTGAGATCAGGACTTGTTCATTTGAACAAAAAACATACCCTACATCTCTTTTTACCTTCGGTGTTAACAGCACCAGTGACGTTTGACCCATCAATGCTTTTTGACGAAGAACCGTCAACGTCAAAGTCAGACCCCCAAGTTAATCTTGAGGAATTTCTCTATCAAGATTTAAAAGAAAGTTTACCACACAAAACAAAAATGACGAACTCAGCAGCAAATGCACGGGAATACGTGCGACAAATTTCGTCCACGATCCCAGAGTTCGATGGTAAAAAAATAAGCCTAAACAGGTTTCTCACAGCATTGAAATTAACAGATCTCACCAAAGGTGAAGATGAACTGTTGGCCGTAGAAGTTATAAAAACGAAAATTATCGGCCCATTGTCATATAAAGTACAGAATGAAACGACCATTTCCAGAATAATAGATATTCTGAAGACATCAGTTAAGGGTGAGTCACCCGATGTAATTAAAGCCAAACTGTTAAACACTACACAGCGAGGCAAAACCGCCAGCCAATACACAACAGAGATCGAAGCTCTACGTAGGTCGCTTGAGGCTGCCTACATAGATGACGGTCTCGACGCAGATAATGCAGACAAATTTGCCTCAAACGAAGCAATATCTGCACTTACCAAAATTGTGAACACGAAAAAATTCGTACAATTCTGGAGGCAGGAAACTTCAAAACTTTCAATGAGGCAATGGGTAAATACAT
The DNA here is from genome assembly GCA_018152825.1 of Scaptomyza hsui. Taxonomy (NCBI): domain Eukaryota; kingdom Metazoa; phylum Arthropoda; class Insecta; order Diptera; family Drosophilidae; genus Scaptomyza; species Scaptomyza hsui. The sequence continues at coordinate 5,376,910 of JAECXO010000287.1, read as the reverse complement.
CCATTGCAGCACTGAAATGACTGGAAGTGCCAGCTCAGTGTTTTATCACAGAGGCAACGGTGGTCGCGGTAACCAAAGAGGTTACAATAACCGCGGGTTTAATAGACCAAACCGAGGTAATTACCATAACAGAGGAAATTACCAAAATAACAATAATTACAATAACCGTGGAGGAAGACGAGGCCAAAACAGAGGAAACTCTAGAGGCCGAGGAAACTCCAACCAAGGTTACAATAATAACAATGTGAGAATGGCGCAAAATACGCCGGAAAACTCTCAGAACCCTTTAGGAAACAATCAATAAATGTAAAGGTTCATTCCATCAACTACAGTCTTAATATATTTGTCACTTTTTATAACCATTCAACTGGTAATAAACTTACATTCTTAATAGATACTGGTGCAGATATCTCACTTTTAAAAATAAATTCAGATAATTTCAAAATTCAAGAAGAAAAAATTATAAACATTCAAGGCATAGGCCAAGGTGTAATAAAATCTCAAGGAACAACTTCAATAGAACTTCAATCAACTAAATACATGATTCCACACAAATTTCATTTAGTAGATTCCGATTTTCCAATACCGTGTGACGGGATAATAGGCATTGATTTTATAAAAAAATTCAATTGCCAATTAGATTTCAAACCAAGTGAAGACTGGTTTATAATTAGACCACAAAATATAAAAAATCCTATTTATGTTCCGATAACATATAGTGCTGGCAACAATACAGTCCTTCTGCCAGCCAGATCACAAGTAATTCGAAAAATAGACATTAATACACCTAATGATTATATATTTGTTCCTAATCAAGAAATACATAATGGAATTTATGTTGCAAATACAATAGCAGCATCCAAACATGTATACATCCGACTTCTAAACACAACTAATTTCGACCAATTGGTCAAAGTAAACAAAATTAATTATGAAAATTTAACAGATTATGAAATTCAAAACATTAATCTAGAAAATAGAAGCGAACAAGTACTTGTAAAATTAAAGAAAAATTTTCCAGAACAATTCAAACGTCAACTAACACAATTATGCACCAAGTATATTGATGTGTTCGGACTGGAAACCGAACCAATTTCGACAAATAATTTTTATAAACAAACGTTAAGACTTAAAGATGATGAACCCATTTACATTAAAAATTACAGAAGTCCGCATAGCCACGTTGAAGAAATTCAAAAACAAGTAGGAAAATTAATAAATGACAAAGTCGTAGAACCGTCTGTATCCGAGTATAACAGCCCACTCTTGTTAGTTCCGAAAAAATCATTACCAAATTCGGAAGAAAAGAAATGGCGATTAGTAATTGACTATCGCCAAATCAACAAAAAACTACTTTCTGATAAATTCCCGCTCCCCAGGATTGATGATATTCTAGATCAACTGGGTAGAGCAAAATATTTTTCATGCCTTGACTTAATGTCAGGTTTCCACCAAATTGAACTTGAAAAAAATTCAAGAAATATAACGTCTTTTTCAACGAGCAATGTCTCATATCGCTTCACGCGATTACCATTTGGTCTCAAGATAGCACCAAATTCGTTTCAGAGAATGATGACCATAGCATTCTCGGGTTTAGAACCCTCTCAGGCATTCCTTTATATAGATGACTTAATGGTGATAGGATGTTCCGAAAAACACATGATTAAAAACTTAACTGACGTTTTAAAATATAACCTAAAGTTGCATCCAGAAAAATGTTCATTTTTCATGCATGAAGTGACATTTTTGGGTCACAAATGCACTGACAAAGGAGTTTTGCCAGATGACAAGAAATTTGACGTCATCAAAAATTATCCTGTCCCTCATGATGCGGACAGCGCGAGACGATTTGTAGCATTTTGCAATTATTATCGTCGATTTATAAAAAACTTCGCCGATTATTCACGGCACATAACTAGATTATGTAAAAAGAATGTTCCTTTTGAATGGTCAAGTGAATGCCAAAACGCATTCCAGTACCTTAAAGAAATGCTTATGAACCCCACATTATTACAATATCCTGATTTTCGCAAAGAATTTTGCATTATAACAGATGCTAGTAAACAAGCTTGCGGAGCGGTTCTAACTCAGAACCGTGATGGGATTCAGCTCCCAATAGCTTATGCATCCCGTTCATTTACAAAAGGGGAAAGCAATAAGAGCACAACAGAACAAGAGTTATCGGCAATTCATTGGGCAATTACCCATTTTAGACCATATATTTATGGCAAACACTTTACTATTAAAACGGATCACAGACCATTGACATACCTTTTTCTATGACTAATCCCAGTTCGAAATTGACTCGCATGCGGCTAGAGCTTGAAGAATACGACTTCACAGTAGAATACCTAAAGGGGAAAGATAATTTCGTAGCAGACGCACTTTCGCGTATTAACATAAAAGAACTCAAAGATATGCAAAATAAAGTCCTGAAAGTCACTACCAGGCAACAGACTAGACAGAAAAATTCCTGCGCAGGAAATGTACAAGAAGATTTGCCTATGCAAACTCTTGACAACGCTTCTAAGCCCAACGTATATGAAGTCATTTGTAATGACGAAGTACGAAAAGTAGTGGCCTTGCACATAAACAATCAGACATGTTTTTGAAACATGGAAGAAAAGTTGTAGCAAGAATTGATGTTAGCGATCTGTATACCAATGAAACCATTGACTTAGGTCAGTTCTTTCAAAGGCTTGAAATGCAAGCCGGTATACTTGGGATCAGCCAACTCAAAGCGGCACCGAGCGAAAAGATCTTTGAATTAATTTCAATTGAATCTTTCAAAAATATGGGCAATAAAATATTAAATACTTTAAGAGTAGCGCTTCTCAAGCCGGTGACCCTATTAGAAAATGAAAAAGATCAAGAAGCAATACTGTCTAAATTTCATGACGATCCAACTCAAGGAGGTCATAATGGCATTTCGAAAACGCTAGCAAAAATAAAAAGACACTACTATTGGAAAAACATGACGCGTCATGTCAAAGAGTACGTACGTAGATGTCAGAAATGCCAAACATCGAAAACAACAACGCATATAAAGACCCCAATGACATTAACAGAAACACCAACAATGGCTTTCGATAGAGTGATAGTAGACACCATAGGTCCACTTCCACGCTCAGAGAATGGAAACGAATATGCAGTTACGCTAATATGCGATTTAACAAAATATTTAGTAACCGTTCCAATTCCCAATAAGAGTGCAACAACAGTTGCCAAAGCAATTTTTGAAAACTTTATTCTGAAGTACGGTCCAATGAAGACGTTCATTACGGACATGGGAACAGAATATAAAAATTCAACTATAAATGACTTGTGCAAATACCTTAAGATTGACAACATAACGTCAACTGCACACCATCACCAGACTTTAGGGACAATAGAACGAAGTCATAGAACATTCAATGAATACGTTCGTTCATACATATCTGCGGACAAAACCGATTGGGATGTTTGGATAAAATATTTCACTTATTGTTTCAACACAACACCCTCGGCAGCGCATGAATATTGTCCATATGAACTAGTCTTTGGAAGATTACCAAGACAGTTCATAGATTTTAATAAAATAACTAGAATAGATCCGTTATATAACGTAGAAAATTACGCTAAAGAAATAAAGTTTAGACTAGAAATAGCATATAAGAGAGCTAGAATAATGTTAGAAAAACATAAAGCTAAGAATAAAATATATTACGACAATAATGCTAATAATTTTAATTTGGAAATAGGAGATAAGGTCTTGTTAAGAAACGAAACTGGCCATAAACTAGAACCAGTTTATATAGGCCCCTACGAGGTAACAGGTATAGAAGATAGGGATAATATAATAATAAAAGATAAAAAACAAAAGATACAAAAAGTACACAAAGATAGGTTAAAAATGTTGAATTCTTAATTTTTAATTTTTAATATAAGTATACATAAATATATATATATATATATATATATAGGTAAGGCCTGATCAGTTCAGAACCTGAAAATAATAGCGGACAACAGTGCATACTTGAGTCGATCATGAACGCAGAGCAGATTCAGGCGATAGTGCAACCTGCTGTTAGCCAAGCATTGGCGCAGCAGCAGTTGACTTTTCAAGCGCAGCTTAAAGCGGTCCAAGATCAAGTCACCAGTTTGCGCATCGATGTAGGTAGAGGTTTTTGAGAGAATTTCTGTCGACCCAACACTTAGGTGTGAAATTCCCATAGACTGTGTTAAATCTATCCCAGACTTTGACGGGACTCAGGATGACTACGTGGCATGGCCGCAGTCAGCCACTGACGCATACAAAATGTTCAGGCCATACAATAAAAGCACATCACACTATCAAGTTGTGACTATAATTAGAAACAAAATTAGAGGTTCCGCTAGGGCATTGTTGGTGTCACACAACATAGTACTAAATTTCGATGCAATAATAGCAAGGCTAGATTGCACATACTCAGATAGGACAACACTACGCACCCTGCGCCAGGGGCTAGAAATGGTCAGACAAGGTGACTTAGCGTATTACGATACAGTCGAGCGGAAGTTAACCCTTGTTACTAACAAAATCATCATGTCTCACGACCAAGAAGGCGCTGATGTATTAAACAGAGAGGTTAGAGCGGATGCGTTGCATGCATTCATCTCAGGTCTAAAAAAATCCTTAAGGGCAATAGTTTTCCCAGCTCAACCCGAGGACTTGCCTTCTGCTTTGGCACTTGCCAGAGAAGCGGAAGCTAGCATTGAGCGAAGCTTATTCTCATCTTCATATGCCAAAGCCCTTGAAGAAAAAGCCCAGGCTACAGAAGCCGGCAGGGCTCGCAACCAGTATAAGCAGGGTAAAAGCAATAAGGATGAGCGTCAGGAGAAAAATCCACATTTTGTCAAGCGTAATAATAACAACGGTAATAGTTACCAAAATAGGAAAGACCAACAACCCCAAGCGCCCGAGCCGATGGACATAGATTCATCCTCGAAATTTAGGCAGCCAACAGATTTTGGTAAGCATCAGGCTACCAACGCGGCTGCTATGAAAAGACAGAATTAATGTATATTAAATATTGTAAAAGTGTTATCGATGAATCTGAAAAGTACAAGTGAACGCCTACACAACATCATAATAATAATAATAATAATAACATACAGGTCAAGATGTTTTTCACCTATTGACTACCCTTTTTATTTTCTGGCCCCATTACCAAATTGATCGAATATAATAAATATATAAATACATTATTTTGTATAAAGTGACATGTAATAAAATTGGTTCTTATATTTTTCAAACATATATTTTGCCACATACGGACCGCATCGGCAAACCGATAAATTCGATAGCTCTACCAAAAATTAACTCTTCTTATAGACAAGTGCATACACACATATATGTGAAATGCAATAAATTCTCTTCTTATATTATGCATTTATATATATTTATTTTCTCCAAATAAACGCACTAAAAAATTACCAATATGTGTAGGAAAATTAATAAATTCTTCTACAAATAAATAAATGCACATTTCGCATTTCGCATCCAATACCTTGTCTCTTTTGTGATGCAACAAAGTTGTACAAAATGCTGTTAACTTGACTATTATTGAGGGCGAAATTTTCTCCTTCTTCTTCTTCTTCAACAATAACATACATACATATATAATTCATGAGCGTCGCATTTTAATCAGGCATTACCGAGTTTATAAAATTAAATTGTGAAGAGAAAAAAATTGATAAGTGGAATATAAAAAAGAATATCTTGGCCAGATAAAAATTTGATGACCGTTTTTTCTGAGGCTGGATATATTGGTTAATGGATTATTGGTTAATGAATTGAATTGATTACTGGAACTTCTACTGCTGCTGGATGAGGAGGAGGAGGAGGAAGGATCGACTCTGACCACCATCTGTGTATATATATTTTCTCTGGCCACGCTGATCCTGGCTGGTTTTTTCATTTGATTTGATTTGATAAAATTTTGATTTAGGGTCAGTAGTTGATTGGTGCCAAGAGAGGGTATCTTTTCGATTTGATTTGATTAAATAATTGATGGAATTTTGTAATCTCAAATGAATTAAATTATGACATTTGAAAAAATGTAATTTCATAGTGTGAAACCAGTGGCCTTTCTGTGCACATACATACAAACATACATACATACATACATACATACATACATACATACATACATATATACATACATACATACATCCATACATACATACATACATTCATACATACATACATATGTACGTATAAACCGGCTCTGAACAAAAATAGTTGCCGTATTGTCTGTCCGTTTGTTTATTTTGCTTTTGTTTTTGGCCATTGGTTGGTGTCTTAATACGGTGCTAACGCACCCTTCTGCCTACTGCCTGCTTGTTGCCGCTGCTGCTGTTGTTGTTGACCACTTCTCTACTTCAATTTGTGAATGTGTATTAAATAAATACAAGTTAACTGATAAGTTAATATAATAATTATTGTTGGATTGCCATAAGCAATCCAAGCATTTATAATTGTTCGTTGGGTTGCCTTAAGCAATCACAGCGCAAAGCGTCTGCATCAGCATTCTATAGCTGCAACGGTCAGCGGTAATCGGACACTTTTGCTATTGTCGCAAGAGTCTTCCGCTTATTGCCTATGATTATGCTGAGTCGGCTTGCCGACCATGACATTGTGGCGTAATGCGCGTGTCAGACATGGCTTTAGAGTTAAGCATTTTTGATTTGCATGTTTTGTTTTATATGAAGAGCGCAAAGCATAAGTCGCATAATAAATATACTGCACTCCGGAATCGTCGTTAAATCATATCTTTCATTATTGTCTGAGCCCAATACCAGCAATAGGAGCTAGTTAAGTCCACAACACATTCAACTGTACATCTCCGGATCAAGGAGGACAACGCGGAATCTCCGCATAACATTGGATAACAACAGGATTCTACGCCTAACATTGAATAACAGCGCGAGACCCCGCACTTATTGATAATTGGCGCCCAACACTTTAGAACCCACACAAAACATGTAAGTACAGCTAAAGGCTTCAACTAAGTGTGAAAATAAAGTAATAAAATAAAGATAAAAAAAGAAAATTAAGAAGAAGAAAATTTTTTTTGCGCAATTACATTCTACGTTTTATACCAATTACCAATTACGTGTTACCAATTTACAACAATCGGCAAGATAACAAACTGTGCAAGTGAAAGGTGTCACCTCGACCATACAATTGATGAGTTGGCCAGAAACGAATCAATACAGTTGGGAAATTTCAAGTTTTTATTTAGATATAAACAAAATGAAATTAATGAAGAATGGGAAAATGAATGTTTAGATCCACCAATAACAAGGGATCTACACATTGCATACGCAATAGAAAATGAAGTAATTGAAAGTAATCAATTTAGATTGGAACACTTAAATGAGGAAGAGAAAAAAGAATTAACGAAATTGCTATTTAGATATAGGGATATTCAGTATAGAAAAGGAGAAAATTTGACCTTCACCAATACTATAAAGCATGTCATCACGACCAAACACGAAGATCCTATCTATAAAAGACCATATAAATATCCTCAGAGTTTTGACGAAGAAGTAGACAAGCAAATGGAGGAAATGATACGACAAGGAATAATTAGAAAATCAAAATCTCCGTATTGCTCTCCCATATGGATAGTACCGAAAAAAGCAGATGCCTCTGGCGAAAAGAAATTCCGGATAGTCGTTGACTATCGCAACTTAAATGAAATCACAGTTAGTGATAAATACCCGATTCCATTAATGGACGAAATATTAGATAAACTAGGAAGATGCCAGTACTTCACAACTATCGATTTAGCGAAAGGATTTCATCAAATACAAATGGACGAAAAGTCAATAGCGAAAACACCATTTTCAACAAAAAAGGGACAATACGAATATACTAGGATGCCATTCGGATTAAAGAGTGCACCAGCAACGTTTCAACGTTGTATGAATAATTTATTAGAGGAACTTGCTTACAAAAGTTGCCTATTATACATGGATGATATAATAGTGTATTCCACTTCATTGGAAGAACATATATTATCATTAGAAAGAGTTTTTAGAAAACTGAGGGAAGCAAATTAAAAGCTACAGCTAGATAAAGAGAAACAGATTTTCTAGGACATGTTATAACAACAGAAGGAATAAAACCAAACCCAAATAAAATCGAAGCAGTAAAAGAATTTCCGATACCTAAGACACCGAAAGAAATTAAAAGATTTCTAGGATTATGTGGATTCTATAGAAAATGTATACTGAATTTCGCCAAAGTAGCAAAACCAATAACAAAACGTAAAAGAAGAAAGGTATGTAAATAAATACAGAGGAAAAAGATTATCAAGATTCATTTGAAAAATTAAAATTGTTAATTATATCAGATCCAATTTTAATTTATCCAGACTTCGATAAGAAATTCTCACTAACGACAGACGCCAGCAATTTTGCATTAGGAGCCGTCTTATCACAAGATCACAAGCCTATATGTTACGCAAGTAGGACATTAAATGAACATGAAATAAATTACTCAGCAATAGAAAAGGATCTATTAGCAATAGTATGGGCAACGAAAAACTTTAGATCTTACCTCTACGGTAGAAAATACGAAATTTTGAGTGATCACAAACCCTTAGTATGGTTAGCAAATATAAAAGACCCAAATATGAAATTACAAAGATGGAAGATCAAACTAAACGAATTCGATTACGATAAAAAGTATGTACCAGGAAAGGAAAACCATGTAGCAGACGCCTTATCAAGAGTAAAGATAGAAAGAAATTTAATGGCAGAAACAGATGAAACACAAAACAGCGTCGCAGCAACGATACATAGCGCGAATGTAGACAATCAAGGATGTATCCAAATTACAGAAAGAGCACTTAACAATTATAGTAACCAAATCGGGTTTATCAAAAGTAATGAGAATCAAATTAAAGCAACAAAATACACAAAATAGAGATCAAATACAACGAAACACCATTAGTAAAAGCAAAGATAACGAACCCATTTAGGAAAACAGGAAATATCAGGAAAATAGATGATAAACTTTTTGAAGAGACAAATACGCGAAGGAAAATTATGCATTATAAAACAAAATACAAAATGAAAAAGAGGACAAGCAAATTTCTAAGGGATGGGGAAGTGACATATCTGATCATTGTAGATCACCTATGTCTACGCTATATATAAGAAACACATATGTAACCAAATGTACTTACACTATAGAAATAAGCAACTCAACCAACCCAGCAACTAGAATCTAAAATTCATTTTTATGTATTAAATAGAATAAGCATAAATGCACGCACCAAGCAGGAAACCAATAAAGAAAACATCACGCCACTAGCATATCCTCTTACTTATAAATAAGAACATAAAATTCTGTAACATAAATCGAAAGCATAAACAAATGAACCCCTCTTTTCACGATCAGTAATAATCAGCAAAACGAATTGTAAACAATGAGCGAGTCTCATAAATAAGAAATATACACAAGAACGAAATAAGGGCAGAAGGCTTCACTTTAAATCGAAACCAAGAGCTGAGTTGAGTTGAAAGTTATAAGTTTAACTATACAGACGTATTTCTACTAATAAAGAGCAGAATAAAAAAACTTGTAGTTTTTATTTTTTTTGCTGAACTCCAAGCACAAACATATAATTATATGTATATACACACACCACACAAACCAAATTATTGTCTCCTTTTAATTAATAACAAATAGATAAATAAATATAATCTTGCTGTGATGTTATCGATAAATTTGGAAAACAAACAAACAAATAAACGCTCGTTCAGTCAGCCTGGTTACAATTCTCTTTGAGTAATACACTCTTGTTTTCTTTTCCATAAAATCTGCTGAAATACTGCACTATAGAGCCCTCTAGATCAACATAGATCGAACAATGAATTAATATAAATTAATGTGGCGTTTATACTACAGCGAGTTTGCTATCGATATCGTCATCGACGCATTAACGCAGAATTGGTGTTCACACTGGCACAAAAGTGCGTTATACGTGAAGTGAGCAGCAGCAGCTTTGTTTTGATTTCGCTGATAGAAAATATTTATATTAAAAGAAAAATATGAATTCAAGCAATCTTTTGGAATTATTATGTGCAATGGAGCAGAATAATGCAATGTTGACAAAATGCATGAATATGGCGGGAACGTCTGCAGCAACATTTGATTTGCTGGGTGACCCAGGACGCCGTCGTAGCATTTGGACACTTGTGGGCAATATGAATGCTAGTGCCGAAGCAGTTCGTCAAGCTTTAGCTATAGAGTTTTTAAATAATAATATGAAATTAACTAAACAATTCAAATTTAAGCCATTATTTTTTATTTTATTATAAATTACTCCACATGACGGGCTCTAAGAATATTTAAAACTTCTTTTGAAAGTTGGCTGAATCTTCCGCCATTCGCTCCATAACCGCCAATTTGCTCTGTCATCGAGTTTTCGCTGCTGCAAGGCTCCTCTTCAATTAACCGCGAGAAGTCTGTAAGAATTTTATTATATTATATATATGCAATAGTTTTAATTCAATATATTACCTAGGCTATCGGCTATGGGGTGGTAGCCCACAGTGTCCGACATGTTCAGTGCACTGGCCACGCTCTCAAAATACTCCCACGAAGACGGCGTGCCACCGGAAGGTCCCACCTTTGCACATTCAGCCCTATATATCTCCGCCATTTTCTTATAAATATGGGAGTTCTCCTTGGCTCCCGAAACCCATCAATGTTATCCTGCCAAAGTTCTATAAGAGCTTTTGTTGCGGCAGTCGACCACAAAAATCTCTTATCATAGCCTGTAATTAAGTTAAAATGGGCTAAACATACATATAATATATAAAAATAAACAATTACTTACCATTTTGTATCGACATGTTTACAATTAATTATTGTTTTTATACTTTGATACCGAAGGTCTCATAGTATATTGGTTTTGTGCAATGTCCGTCATGGTGTCTGTCCGTCTGTCCGTCTGTCCGTCTGTCTGTCTGTCCGTATGAACGCAACTTTTTTCGACACCCGTAAAGCTAGAGACTTGAAACTTTGCAAATATGTTTGTCTATAGGCGAGACAGATAAAGTGTCAAGATTGGGGTGCCACGCCTACTAGGAGGCTGGGAAATCGATAAATTCGATAACAGAAAACCGATAAAACCTAATATTTGTCACATTCTTACAGCTAGAGTTACCAAATTTTGCACGCAGATAGCTAGTCATGTCCCTGAAAAAACTGCATCAAAATTTTGGATGCCACGCCCACTCCTTCCGCCCCCCTCATCCCTGCTCCGTGAAATTGGAAACGCCTATAGTTTTTACATATGTTGGGCAAGAGCCACCAAATTTTGTGTCAACATAGATATTAACGTTCCCCAAAAAAATGCATCAAAATTTTGGATGCCACGCCCCCTGATTCCGCCCCGTCCCCCCTTCTCCGTGAAATTGGAAACGCCCATAGTTTTCACATTTTTTGGGCTAGAGCCACCAAATTTTGTGTCAAGATAGATATTGACGTTCCCCAAAAAAATGCATCAAAATTTGGATGCCACGCCCCTTGATTCCGCCCCCATCCCCCCTTCTCCCTGAAATTGGAAACGCCTATAGTTTTCACATTTTTTGGGCAAGAGCCACCAAATTTTGTGTCAAGATAGGTACTGGCGTTCCCCATCAAAACTTGGGTGCCACGCCCCTGATTCCGCCCCCATCCCCCCTTCACCAAGAAATTGGAAACGCCTATAGTTTTTACATTTTTTGGGCTAGAGCCACCAAATTTTGTGTGAAGATAGATATTGACGTTCCCCAAAAGATGCATCAAAATTTTGGATGCCACGCCCCCTGATTCCGCCCCCAACCCCCTTATACTTGAAATTGGAAACGCCTATAGTTTTCACATTTTTCAAGCTAGTGTCACCGAATTTGGTAGGAAGATATATGGTGACATCTACAAAAGATCTGCATCAAAAATTAGGATACCACGCCCACCTCTGCCGCCCACCATTTAAAATCTGAAATTTCGATATCTCTAATAGTTTTTAGATAGAAGGCAGCATCTACCAAAGACCTGCATCAAAATTTTGAATGCCACGCCCACCTAAGCCACCCGCCTTATAAAATCGGAATCGGCTATATCTTTAACAGTTTTTGAGCTAGAGCCACCAAACTTGGTAGGCAGATAGATAGTGACAGCTAAAAACATTTGATTCAAAAATTTGGATGCCACGCCTACCTCTGCCGCCCACCTTTTAAATTTGGGAGTTAAGTTATCTTCCACAGTTTTTGAGCTAGAGTCACCAAATTTGGTAACATGATAGCTGGCGATGTTTACCACATGGGCCACTCCCTTTGCCCCTGCATTCCCCCTTATCAACCGTTCTTTTACTGGTATCAAAGTATTCCGCAGTCGGTTGCGTCCGACTGCAACGTTTTTACTTGTTTCATTTGATTTGATTTGATAAAATTTTGATTTAGGGTCAGTAGTTGATTGGTGCCAAGATTTCGATTTGATTTGATTAAATAATTGATGGAATTTTGTAATCTCAAATGAATTAAATTATGACATTTGAAAAAATGTAATTTCATAGTGTGAAACCAGTGGCCTTTCTGTGCACATACATACAAACATACATACATACATACATACATACATACATACATACATACATACATACATACATACATACATACATACATACATACATACATACATACATACATACATACATACATACATACATACATACATACATACATACATTCATACATACATACATATGTACGTATAAACCGGCTCTGAACAAAAATAGTTGCCGTATTGTCTGTCCGTTTGTTTATTTTGCTTTTGTTTTTGGCCATTGGTTGGTGTCTTAATACGGTGCTAACGCACCCTTCTGCCTACTGCCTGCTTGTTGCCGCTGCTGCTGTTGTTGTTGACCACTTCTCTACTTCAATTTGTGAATGTGTATTAAATAAATACAAGTTAACTGATAAGTTAATATAATAATTGTTGTTGGATTGCCATAAGCAATCCAAGCATTTATAATCGTTCGTTGGGTTGCCTTAAGCAATCACAGCGCAAAGCGTCTGCATCAGCATTCTATAGCTGCAACGGTCAGCGGTAATCGGACACTTTTGCTATTGTCGCAAGAGTCTTCCGCTTATTGCCTATGATTATGCTGAGTCGGCTTGCCGACCATGACATTGTGGCGTAATGCGCGTGTCAGACATGGCTTTAGAGTTAAGTACTTTTGATTTGCATGTTTTGTTTTATATGAAGAGCGCAAAGCATAAGTCGCATAATAAATATACTGCACTCCGGCACTCGTCGTTAAATCATATCTTTCATTATTGTCTGAGCCCAATACCAGCAATAGGAGCTAGTTAAGTCCACAACATATTCAACTGTACATCTCCGGATCAAGGAGGACAACGCGGACTCTCCGCATAACATTGGATAACAACAGGATTCTACGCCTAACATTGAATAACAGCGCGAGACCCCGCACTTATTGATAATTGGCGCCCAACACTTTAGAACCCACACAAAACATGTAAGTACAGCTAAAGGCTTCAACTAAGTGTGAAAATAAAGTAATAAAATAAAGATAAAAACAAGAAAATTAAGAAGAAGAAAATTTTTTTTTCGCAATTACATTCTACGTTTTATACCAATTACCAATTACGTGTTACCAATTTACAACAATCGGCAAGATAACAAACTGTGCAAGTGAAAGGTGTCACCTCGACCATACAATTGATGAGTTGGCCAGAAACTTATAGAGAAGTGAAAGTAGAATACGACTGTGAAGATAGCTGGAGTTCAGAACCTGAAAATAATAGCGGACAACAGTGCATACTTGAGTCGATCATGAACGCAGAGCAGATTCAGGCGATAGTGCAACCTGCTGTTAGCCAAGCATTGGCGCAGCAGCAGTTGACTTTTCAAGCGCAGCTTAAAGCGGTCCAAGATCAAGTCACCAGTTTGCGCATCGATGTAGGTAGAGGTTTTTGAGAGAATTTCTGTCGACCCAACACTTAGGTGTGAAATTCCCATAGACTGTGTTAAATCTATCCCAGACTTTGACGGGACTCAGGATGACTACGTGGCATGGCCGCAGTCAGCCACTGACGCATACAAAATGTTCAGGCCATACAATGGAAGCACATCACACTATCAAGTTGTGACTATAATTAGAAACAAAATTAGAGGTTCCGCTAGGGCATTGTTGGTGTCACACAACACAGTACTAAATTTCGATGCAATAATAGCAAGGCTAGATTGCACATACTCAGATAGGACAACACTACGCACCCTGCGCCAGGGGTTAGAAATGGTCAGACAAGGTGACTTAGCGTATTACGATACAGTCGAGCGGAAGTTAACCCTTGTTACTAACAAAATCATCATGTCTCACGACCAAGAAGGCGCTGATTTATTAAACAGAGAGGTTAGAGCGGATGCGTTGCATGCATTCATCTCAGGTCTAAAAAAATCCTTAAGGGCAATAGTTTTCCCAGCTCAACCCGAGGACTTGCCTTCTGCTTTGGCACTTGCCAGAGAAGCGGAAGCTAGCATTGAGCGAAGCTTATTCTCATCTTCATATGCCAAAGCCCTTGAAGAAAAAGCCCAGGCTACAGAAGCCGGCAGGGCTCGCAACCAGTATAAGCAGGGTAAAAGCAATAAGGATGAGCGTCAGGAGAAAAATCCACATTTTGTCAAGCGTAATAATAACAACGGTAATAGTTACCAAAATAGGAAAGACCAACAACCCCAAGCGCCCGAGCCGATGGACATAGATTCATCCTCGAAATTTAGGCAGCCAACAGATTTTGGTAAGCATCAGGCTACCAACGCGGCTGCTATGAAAAGACAGAATTAATGTATATTAAATATTGTAAAAGTGTTATCGATGAATCTGAAAAGTACAAGTGAACGCCTACACAACATCATAATAATAATAATAATAATAACATACAGGTCAAGTTGTTTTTCACCTATTGACTACCCTTATTATTTTCTGGCCCCATTACCAAATTGATCGATTATTATAAATATATAAATACATTATTTTGTATAAAGTGACATGTAATAAAATTGGTTCTTATATTTTTCAAACATATATTTTACCACATACGGACCGCATCGGCAAACCGATAAATTCGATAACTCTAACAAAAATTAACTCTTCTTATAGACAAGTGCATACACACATATATGTGAAATGCAATAAATTCTCTTCTTATATTATGCATTTATATATATTTATTTTCTCCAAATAAACGCTCTAAACAATTACCAATATGTATAGGAAAATTAATAAATTCTTCTACAAATAAATAAATGCACATTTCGCATTTCGCATCCAATACCTTGTCTCTTTTGTGATGCAACAAAGTTGTACAAAATGCTGTTAACTTGACTATTATTGAGGGCGAAATTTTCTCCTTCTTCTTCTTCTTCAACAATAACATACATACATATATAATTCATGAGCGTCGCATTTTAATCAGGCATTACCGAGTTTATAAAATTAAATTGTGAAGAGAAAAAAATTGATAAGTGGAATATAAAAAAGAATATCTTGGCCAGATAAAAATTTGATGACCGTTTTTTCTGAGGCTGGATATATTGGTTAATGGATTATTGGTTAATGAATTGAATTGATTACTGGAACTTCTACTGCTGCTGGATGAGGAGGAGGAGGAGGAAGGATCGACTCTGACCACCATCTGTGTATATATATTTTCTCTGGCCACGCTGATCCTGGCTGGTTTTTTCATTTGATTTGATTTGATAAAATTTTGATTTAGGGTCAGTAGTTGATTGGTGCCAAGAGAGGGTATCTTTTAAATAAAATAATTGATGGAATTTTGTAATCTCAAATGAATTAAATTATGACATTTGAAAAAATGTAATTTCATAGTGTGAAACCAGTGGCCTTTCTGTGCACATACATACAAAAATACATACATACATACATACATACATACATACATACATACATACATACATACATACATACATACATACATACATTCATACATACATACATACATATGTACGTATAAACCGGCTCTGAACAAAAATAGTTGCCGTATTGTCTGTCCGTTTGTTTATTTTGCTTTTCTGCCTTGTCCATTGGTTGGTGTCTTAATACGGTGCTAACGCACCCTTCTGCCTACTGCCTGCTTGTTGCCGCTGCTGCTGTTGTTGTTGACCACTTCTCTACTTCAATTTGTGAATGTGTATTAAATAAATACAAGTTAACTGATAAGTTAATATAATAATTGTTGTTGGATTGCCATAAGCAATCCAAGCATTTATAATCGTTCGTTGGGTTGCCTTAAGCAATCACAGCGCAAAGCGTCTGCATCAGCATTCTATAGCTGCAACGGTCAGCGGTAATCGGACACTTTTGCTATTGTCGCAAGAGTCTTCCGCTTATTGCCTATGATTATGCTGAGTCGGCTTGCCGACCATGACATTGTGGCGTAATGCGCGTGTCAGACATGGCTTTAGAGTTAAGCATTTTTGATTTGCATGTTTTGTTTTATATGAAGAGCGCAAAGCATAAGTCGCATAATAAATATTCTGCACTCCGGCACTCGTCGTTAAATCATATCTTTCATTATTGTCTGAGCCCAATACCAGCAATAGGAGCTAGTTAAGTCCACAACACATTCAACTGTACATCTCCGGATCAAGGAGGACAACGCGGACTCTCCGCATAACATTGGATAACAACAGGATTCTACGCCTAACATTGAATAACAGCGCGAGACCCCGCACTTATTGATAATTGGCGCCCAACACTTTAGAACCCACACAAAACATGTAAGTACAGCTAAAGGCTTCAACTAAGTGTGAAAATAAAGTAATAAAATAAAGATAAAAAAAGAAAATTAAGAAGAAGAAAATTTTTTTTGCGCAATTACATTCTACGTTTTATACCAATTACCAATTACGTGTTACCAATTTACAACAATCGGCAAGATAACAAACTGTGCAAGTGAAAGGTGTCACCTCGACCATACAATTGATGAGTTGGCCAGAAACTTATAGAGAAGTGAAAGTAGAATACGACTGTGAAGATAGCTGGAGTTCAGAACCTGAAAATAATAGCGGACAACAGTGCATACTTGAGTCGATCATGAACGCAGAGCAGATTCAGGCGATAGTGCAACCTGCTGTTAGCCAAGCATTGGCGCAGCAGCAGTTGACTTTTCAAGCGCAGCTTAAAGCGGTCCAAGATCAAGTCACCAGTTTGCGCATCGATGTAGGTAGAGGTTTTTGAGAGAATTTCTGTCGACCCAACACTTAGGTGTGAAATTCCCATAGACTGTGTTAAATCTATCCCAGTCTTTGACGGGACTCAGGATGACTACGTGGCATGGCCGCAGTCAGCCACTGACGCATACAAAATGTTCAGGCCATACAATGGAAGCACATCACACTATCAAGTTGTGACTATAATTAGAAACAAAATTAGAGGTTCCGCTAGGGCATTGTTGATGTCACACAACACAGTACTAAATTTCGATGCAATAATAGCAAGGCTAGATTGCACATACTCAGATAGGACAACACTACGCACCCTGCGCCAGGGGCTAGAAATGGTCAGACAAGGTGACTTAGCGTATTACGATACAGTCGAGCGGAAGTTAACCCTTGTTACTAACAAAATCATCATGTCTCACGACCAAGAAGGCGCTGATGTATTAAACAGAGAGGTTAGAGCGGATGCGTTGCATGCATTCATCTCAGGTCTAAAAAAATGCTTAAGGGCAATAGTTTTCCCAGCTCAACCCGAGGACTTGCCTTCTGCTTTGGCACTCGCCAGAGAAGCGGAAGCTAGCATTGAGCGAAGCTTATTCTCATCTTCATATGCCAAAGCCCTTGAAGAAAAAGCCCAGGCTACAGAAGCCGGCAGGGCTCGCAACCAGTATAAGCAGGGTAAAAGCAATAAGGATGAGCGTCAGGAGAAAAATCCACATTTTGTCAAGCGTAATAATAACAACGGTAATAGTTACCAAAATAGGAAAGACCAACAACCCCAAGCGCCCGAGCCGATGGACATAGAATCATCCTCGAAATTTAGGCAGCCAACAGATTTTGGTAAGCATCAGGCTACCAACGCGGCTGCTATGAAAAGACAGAATTAATGTATATTAAATATTGTAAAAGTGTTATCGATGAATCTGAAAAGTACAAGTGAACGCCTACACAACATCATAATAATAATAATAATAATAACATACAGGTCAAGTTGTTTTTCAACTATTGACTACCCTTATTATTTTCTGGCCCCATTACCAAATTGATCGATTATTATAAATATATAAATACATTATTTTGAATAAAGTGAAATGTAATAAAATTGGTTCTTATATTTTTCAAACATATATTTTACCACATACGGACCGCATCGGCAAACCGATAAATTCGATAGCTCTACCAAAAATTAACTCTTCTCATAGGCAAGTGCATACACACATATATGTGAAATGCAATAAATTCTCTTTTTATATTATGCATTTATATATATTTATTTTCTCCAAATAAACGCACTAAAAAATTACCAATATGTGTAGGAAAATTAATAAATTCTTCTACAAATAAATAAATGCACATTTCGCATTTCGCATCCAATACCTTGTCTCTTTTGTGATGCAACAAAGTTGTACAAAATGCTGTTAACTTGACTATTATTGAGGGCGAAATTTTCTCCTTCTTCTTCTTCTTCAACAATAACATACATACATATATAATTCATGAGCGTCGCATTTTAATCAGGCATTACCGAGTTTATAAAATTAAATTGTGAAGAGAAAAAAATTGATAAGTGGAATATAAAAAGAATATCTTGGCCAGATAAAAATTTGATGACCGTTTTTTCTGAGGCTGGATATATTGGTTAATGGATTATTGGTTAATGAATTGAATTGATTACTGGAACTTCTACTGCTGCTGGATGAGGAGGAGGAGGAGGAAGGATCGACTCTGACCACCATCTGTGTATATATATTTTCTCTGGCCACGCTGATCCTGGTTTGGTGCCAAGAGAGGGTATCTTTTAAATAAAATAATTGATGGAATTTTGTAATCTCAAATGAATTAAATTATGACATTTGAAAAAATGTAATTTCATAGTGTGAAACCAGTGGCCTTTCTGTGCACATACATACAAACATACATACATACATACATACATACATACATACATACATACATACATACATACATACATCCATACATACATACATACATTCATACATACATACATACATACATATGTACGTATAAACCGGCTCTGAACAAAAATAGTTGCCGTATTGTCTGTCCGTTTGTTTATTTTGCTTTTGTTTTTGGCCATTGGTTGGTGTCTTAATACGGTGCTAACGCACCCTTCTGCCTACTGCCTGCTTGTTGCCGCTGCTGCTGTTGTTGTTGACCACTTCTCTACTTCAATTTGTGAATGTGTATTAAATAAATACAAGTTAACTGATAAGTTAATATAATAATTGTTGTTGGATTGCCATAAGCAATCCAAGCATTTATAATCGTTCGTTGGGTTGCCTTAAGCAATCACAGCGCAAAGCGTCTGCATCAGCATTCTATAGCTGCAACGGTCAGCGGTAATCGGACACTTTTGCTATTGTCGCAAGAGTCTTCCGCTTATTGCCTATGATTATGCTGAGTCGGCTTGCCGACCATGACATTGTGGCGTAATGCGCGTGTCAGACATGGCTTTAGAGTTAAGCATTTTTGATTTGCATGTTTTGTTTTATATGAAGAGCGCAAAGCATAAGTCGCATAATAAATATACTGCACTCCGGCACTCGTCGTTAAATCATATCTTTCATTATTGTCTGAGCCCAATACCAGCAATAGGAGCTAGTTAAGTCCACAACATATTCAACTGTACATCTCCGGATCAAGGAGGACAACGCGGACTCTCCGCATAACATTGGATAACAACAGGATTCTACGCCTAACATTGAATAACAGCGCGAGACCCCGCACTTATTGATAATTGGCGCCCAACACTTTAGAACCCACACAAAACATGTAAGTACAGCTAAAGGCTTCAACTAAGTGTGAAAATAAAGTAATAAAATAAAGATAAAAAAAGAAAATTAAGAAGAAGAAAATTTTTTTTGCGCAATTACATTCTACGTTTTATACCAATTACCAATTACGTGTTACCAATTTACAACAATCGGCAAGATAACAAACTGTGCAAGTGAAAGGTGTCACCTCGACCATACAATTGATGAGTTGGCCAGAAACTTATAGAGAAGTGAAAGTAGAATACGACTGTGAAGATAGCTGGAGTTCAGAACCTGAAAATAATAGCGGACAACAGTGCATACTTGAGTCGATCATGAACGCAGAGCAGATTCAGGCGATAGTGCAACCTGCTGTTAGCCAAGCATTGGCGCAGCAGCAGTTGACTTTTCAAGCGCAGCTTAAAGCGGTCCAAGATCAAGTCACCAGTTTGCGCATCGATGTAGGTAGAGGTTTTTGAGAGAATTTCTGTCGACCCAACACTTAGGTGTGAAATTCCCATAGACTGTGTTAAATCTATCCCAGACTTTGACGGGACTCAGGATGACTACGTGGCATGGTCGCAGTCAGCCACTGACGCATACAAAATGTTCAGGCCATACAATGGAAGCACATCACACTATCAAGTTGTGACTATAATTAGAAACAAAATTAGAGGTTCCGCTAGGGCATTGTTGATGTCACACAACACAGTACTAAATTTCGATGCAATAATAGCAAGGCTAGATTGCACATACTCAGATAGGACAACACTACGCACCCTGCGCCAGGGGCTAGAAATGGTCAGACAAGGTGACTTAGCGTATTACGATACAGTCGAGCGGAAGTTAACCCTTGTTACTAACAAAATCATCATGTCTCACGACCAAGAAGGCGCTGATGTATTAAACAGAGAGGTTAGAGCGGATGCGTTGCATGCATTCATCTCAGGTCTAAAAAAATGCTTAAGGGCAATAGTTTTCCCAGCTCAACCCGAGGACTTGCCTTCTGCTTTGGCACTTGCCAGAGAAGCGGAAGCTAGCATTGAGCGAAGCTTATTCTCATCTTCATATGCCAAAGCCCTTGAAGAAAAAGCCCAGGCTACAGAAGCCGGCAGGGCTCGCAACCAGTATAAGCAGGGTAAAAGCAATAAGGATGAGCGTCAGGAGAAAAATCCACATTTTGTCAAGCGTAATAATAACAACGGTAATAGTTACCAAAATAGGAAAGACCAACAACCCCAAGCGCCCGAGCCGATGGACATAGAATCATCCTCGAAATTTAGGCAGCCAACAGATTTTGGTAAGCATCAGGCTACCAACGCGGCTGCTATGAAAAGACAGAATTAATGTATATTAAATATTGTAAAAGTGTTATCGATAAATCTGAAAATTACAAGTGAACGCCTACACAACATCATAATAATAATAATAATAATAACATACAGGTCAAGTTGTTTTTCATCTATTGACTACCCTTATTATTTTCTGGCCCCATTACCAAATTGATCGATTATTATAAATATATAAATACATTATTTTGTATAAAGTGAAATGTAATAAAATTGGTTCTTATATTTTTCAAACATATATTTTACCACATACGGACCGCATCGGCAAACCGATAAATTCGATAACTCTATCAAAAATTAACTCTTCTTATAGACAAGTGCATACACACATATATGTGAAATGCAATTAATTCTCTTCTTATATTATGCATTTATATATATTTATTTTCTCCAAATAAACGCACTAAAAAATTACCAATATGTATAGGAAAATTAATAAATTCTTCTACAAATAAATAAATGCACATTTCGCATTTCGCATCCAATACCTTGTCTCTTTTGTGATGCAACAAAGTTGTAAAAAATGCTGTTAACTTGACTATTATTGAGGGCGATATTTTCTCCTTCTTCTTCTTCTTCAACAATAACATACATACATATATAATTCATGAGCGTCGTATTTAAAACAGGCATTACCGAGTTTATAAAATTAAATTGTGAAGAGAGAAAAAATTGATAAGTGGAATGTAAACAAGTTAAAACGTTGCAGTCTTACGCAACCGACTGCGGAATACTTTGATACCAGTAAATGAACGGTTGATAAGGGGGAATGCAGGGGCGAAGGGAGTGGGCCATGTGGTAAACATCGCCAGCTATCATGTTACCAAATTTGGTGACTCTAGCTCAAAAACTGTGGAAGATAACTTAACTCCCAAATTTAAAAGGTGGGCGGCAGAGGTAGGCGTGGCATCCAAATTTTTGAATCAAATGTTTTTAGCTGTCACTATCTATCTGCCTACCAAGTTTGGTGGCTCTAGCTCAAAAACTGTTAAAGATATAGCCGATTCCGATTTTATAAGGCGGGTGGCTTAGGTGGGCGTGGCATTCAAAATTTTGATGCAGGTCTTTGGTAGATGCTGCCTTCTATCTAAAAACTATTAGAGATATCGAAATTTCAGATTTTAAATGGTGGGCGGCAGAGGTGGGCGTGGTATCCTAATTTTTGATGCAGATCTTTTGTAGATGTCACCATATATCTTCCTACCAAATTCGGTGACACTAGCTTGAAAAATGTGAAAACTATAGGCGTTTCCAATTTCAAGTATAAGGGGGTTGGGGGCGGAATCAGGGGGCGTGGCATCCAAAATTTTGATGCATTTTTTGGGGAACGTCAATATCTATCTTCACACAAAATTTGGTGGCTCTAGCCCAAAAAATGTAAAAACTATAGGCGTTTCCAATTTCTTGGTGAAGGGGGGATGGGGGGCGGAATCAGGGCGTGGCACCCAAGTTTTGATGGGGAACGCCAGTACCTATCTTGACACAAAATTTGGTGGCTCTTGCCCAAAAAATGTGAAAACTATAGGCGTTTCCAATTTCAGGGAGAAGGGGGGATGGGGGCGGAATCAGGGGGCGTGGCATCCAAATTTTGATGCATTTTTTTGGGGAACGTCAATATCTATCTTGACACAAAATTTGGTGGCTCTAGCCCAAAAAAATGTGAAAACTATGGGCGTTTCCAATTTCACGGAGAAGGGGGGACGGGGCGGAATCAGGGGGCGTGGCATCCAAAATTTTGATGCATTTTTTTGGGGAACGTTAATATCTATGTTGACACAAAATTTGGTGGCTCTTGCCCAACATATGTAAAAACTATAGGCGTTTCCAATTTCACGGAGCAGGGATGAGGGGGGCGGAAGGAGTGGGCGTGGCATCCAAAATTTTGATGCAGTTTTTTCAGGGACATGACTAGCTATCTGCGTGCAAAATTTGGTAACTCTAGCTGTAAGAATGTGACAAATATTAGGTTTTATCGGTTTTCTGTTATCGAATTTATCGATTTCCCAGCCTCCTAGTAGGCGTGGCACCCCAATCTTGACACTTTATCTGTCTCGCCTATAGACAAACATATTTGCAAAGTTTCAAGTCTCTAGCTTTACGGGTGTCGAAAAAAGTTGCGTTCATACGGACAGACAGACAGACGGACAGACGGACAGACACCATGACGGACATTGCACAAAACCAATATACTATGAGACCTTCGGTATCAAAGTATAAAAAGAATATCTTGGCCAGATAAAAATTTGATGACCGTTTTTTCTGAGGCTGGATATATTGGTTAATGGATTATTGGTTAATGAATTGAATTGATTACTGGAACTTCTACTGCTGCTGGATGAGGAGGAGGAGGAGGAAGGATCGACTCTGACCACCATCTGTGTATATATATTTTCTCTGGCCACGCTGATCCTGGTTTGGTGCCAAGAGAGGGTATCTTTTAAATAAAATAATTGATGGAATTTTGTAATCTCAAATGAATTAAATTATGACATTTGAAAAATGTAATTTCATAGTGTGAAACCAGTGGCCTTTCTGTGCACATACATACAAACATACATACATACATACATACATACATACATACATACATACATACATACATACATACATCCATACATACATACATACATTCATACATACATACATACATACATATGTACGTATAAACCGGCTCTGAACAAAAATAGTTGCCGTATTGTCTGTCCGTTTGTTTATTTTGCTTTTGTTTTTGGCCATTGGTTGGTGTCTTAATACGGTGCTAACTCACCCTTCTGCCTACTGCCTGCTTGTTGCCGCTGCTGCTGTTGTTGTTGACCACTTCTCTACTTCAATTTGTGAATGTGTATTAAATATATACAAGTTAACTGATAAGTTAATATAATAATTGTTGTTGGATTGCCATAAGCAATCCAAGCATTTATAATCGTTCGTTGGGTTGCCTTAAGCAATCACAGCGCAAAGCGTCTGCATCAGCATTCTATAGCTGCAACGGTCAGCGGTAATCGGACACTTTTGCTATTGTCGCAAGAGTCTTCCGCTTATTGCCTATGATTATGCTGAGTCGGCTTGCCGACCATGACATTGTGGCGTAATGCGCGTGTCAGACATGGCTTTAGAGTTAAGCATTTTTGATTTGCATGTTTTGTTTTATATGAAGAGCGCAAAGCATAAGTCGCATAATAAATATACTGCACTCCGGCACTCGTCGTTAAATCATATCTTTCATTATTGTCTGAGCCCAATACCAGCAATAGGAGCTAGTTAAGTCCACAACATATTCAACTGTACATCTCCGGATCAAGGAGGACAACGCGGACTCTCCGCATAACATTGGATAACAACAGGATTCTACGCCTAACATTGAATAACAGCGCGAGACCCCGCACTTATTGATAATTGGCGCCCAACACTTTAGAACCCACACAAAACATGTAAGTACAGCTAAAGGCTTCAACTAAGTGTGAAAATAAAGTAATAAAATAAAGATAAAACAAGTAAAAACGTTGCAGTCGGACGCAACCGACTGCGGAATACTTTGATACCAGTAAAAGAACGGTTGATAAGGGGGAATGCAGGGGCAAAGGGAGTGGCCCATGTGGTAAACATCGCCAGCTATCATGTTACCAAATTTGGTGACTCTAGCTCAAAAACTGTGGAAGATAACTTAACTCCCAAATTTAAAAGGTGGGCGGCAGAGGTAGGCGTGGCATCCAAATTTTTGAATCAAATGTTTTTAGCTGTCACTATCTATCTGCCTACCAAGTTTGGTGGCTCTAGCTCAAAAACTGTTAAAGATATAGCCGATTCCGATTTTATAAGGCGGGTGGCTTAGGTGGGCGTGGCATTCAAAATTTTGATGCAGGTCTTTGGTAGATGCTGCCTTCTATCTAAAAACTATTAGAGATATCGAAATTTCAGATTTTAAATGGTGGGCGGCAGAGGTGGGCGTGGTATCCTAATTTTTGATGCAGATCTTTTGTAGATGTCACCATATATCTTCCTACCAAATTCGGTGACACTAGCTTGAAAAATGTGAAAACTATAGGCGTTTCCAATTTCAAGTATAAGGGGGTTGGGGGCGGAATCAGGGGGCGTGGCATCCAAAATTTTGATGCATTTTTTGGGGAACGTCAATATCTATCTTCACACAAAATTTGGTGGCTCTAGCCCAAAAAATGTAAAAACTATAGGCGTTTCCAATTTCTTGGTGAAGGGGGGATGGGGGCGGAATCAGGGGCGTGGCACCCAAGTTTTGATGGGGAACGCCAGTACCTATCTTGACACAAAATTTGGTGGCTCTTGCCCAAAAAATGTGAAAACTATAGGCGTTTCCAATTTCAGGGAGAAGGGGGGATGGGGGCGGAATCAAGGGGCGTGGCATCCAAATTTTGATGCATTTTTTTGGGGAACGTCAATATCTATCTTGACACAAAATTTGGTGGCTCTAGCCCAAAAAATGTGAAAACTATGGGCGTTTCCAATTTCACGGAGAAGGGGGGACGGGGCGGAATCAGGCGGCGTGGCATCCAAAATTTTGATGCATTTTTTTGGGGAACGTTAATATCTATGTTGACACAAAATTTGGTGGCTCTTGCCCAACATATGTAAAAACTATAGGCGTTTCCAATTTCACGGAGCAGGGATGAGGGGGCGGAAGGAGTGGGCGTGGCATCCAAAATTTTGATGCAGTTTTTTCAGGGACATGACTAGCTATCTGCGTGCAAAATTTGGTAACTCTAGCTGTAAGAATGTGACAAATATTAGGTTTTATCGGTTTTCTGTTATCGAATTTATCGATTTCCCAGCCTCCTAGTAGGCGTGGCACCCCAATCTTGACACTTTATCTGTCTCGCCTATAGACAAACATATTTGCAAAGTTTCAAGTCTCTAGCTTTACGGGTGTCGAAAAAAGTTGCGTTCATACGGACAGACAGACAGACGGACAGACGGACAGACGGACAGACACCATGACGGACATTGCACAAAACCAATATACTATGAGACCTTCGGTATCAAAGTATAAAAAGAAAATTAAGAAGAAGAAAATTTTTTTTGCGCAATTACATTCTACGTTTTATACCAATTACCAATTACGTGTTACCAATTTACAACAATCGGCAAGATAACAAACTGTGCAAGTGAAAGGTGTCACCTCGACCATACAATTGATGAGTTGGCCAGAAACTTATAGAGAAGTGAAAGTAGAATACGACTGTGAAGATAGCTGGAGTTCAGAACCTGAAAATAATAGCGGACAACAGTGCATACTTGAGTCGATCATGAACGCAGAGCAGATTCAGGCGATAGTGCAACCTGCTGTTAGCCAAGCATTGGCGCAGCAGCAGTTGACTTTTCAAGCGCAGCTTAAAGCGGTCCAAGATCAAGTCACCAGTTTGCGCATCGATGCCTAGGTAGAGGTTTTTGAGAGAATTTCTGTCGACCCAACACTTAGGTGTGAAATTCCCATAGACTGTGTTAAATCTATCCCAGACTTTGACGGGACTCAGGATGACTACGTGGCATGGTCGCAGTCAGCCACTGACGCATACAAAATGTTCAGGCCATACAATGGAAGCACATCACACTATCAAGTTGTGAATATAATTAGAAACAAAATTAGAGGTTCCGCTAGGGCATTGTTGGTGTCACACAACAAAGTACTAAATTTCGATGCAATAATAGCAAGGCTAGATTGCACATACTCAGATAGGACAACACTACGCACCCTGCGCCAGGGGCTAGAAATGGTCAGACAAGGTGACTTAGCGTATTACGATACAGTCGAGCGGAAGTTAACCCTTGTTACTAACAAAATCATCATGTCTCACGACCAAGAAGGCGCTGATTTATTAAACAGAGAGGTTAGAGCGGATGCGTTGCATGCATTCATCTCAGGTCTAAAAAAAAATCCTTAAGGGCAATAGTTTTCCCAGCTCAACCCGAGGACTTGCCTTCTGCTTTGGCACTTGCCAGAGAAGCGGAAGCTAGCATTGAGCGAAGCTTATTCTCATCTTCATATGCCAAAGCCCTTGAAGAAAAAGCCCAGGCTACAGAAGCCGGCAGGGCTCGCAACCAGTATAAGCAGGGTAAAAGCAATAAGGATGAGCGTCAGGAGAAAAATCCACATTTTGTCAAGCGTAATAATAACAACGGTAATAGTTACCAAAATAGGAAAGACCAACAACCCCAAGCGCCCGAGCCGATGGACATAGAATCATCCTCGAAATTTAGGCAGCCAACAGATTTTGGTAAGCATCAGGCTACCAACGCGGCTGCTATGAAAAGACAGAATTAATGTATATTAAATATTGTAAAAGTGTTATCGATGAATCTGAAAAGTACAAGTGAACGCCTACACAACATCATAATAATAATAATAATAATAACATACAGGTCAAGTTGTTTTTCAACTATTGACTACCCTTATTATTTTCTGGCCCCATTACCAAATTGATCGATTATTATAAATATATAAATACATTATTTTGTATAAAGTGACATGTAATAAAATTGGTTCTTATATTTTTCAAACATATATTTTACCACATACGGACCGCATCGGCAAACCGATAAATTCGATAGCTCTAACAAAAATTAACTCTTCTTATAGACAAGTGCATACACACATATATGTGAAATGCAATAAATTCTCTTCTTATATTATGCATTTATATATATTTATTTTCTCCAAATAAACGCACTAAAAAATTACCAATATGTGTAGGAAAATTAATAAATTCTTCTACAAATAAATAAATGCACATTTCGCATTTCGCATCCAATACCTTGTCTCTTTTGTGATGCAACAAAGTTGTACAAAATGCTGTTAACTTGACTATTATTGAGGGCGAAATTTTCTCCTTCTTCTTCTTCTTCAACAATAACATACATACATATATAATTCATGAGCGTCGCATTTTAATCAGGCATTACCGAGTTTATAAAATTAAATTGTGAAGAGAAAAAAATTGATAAGTGGAATATAAAAAAGAATATCTTGGCCAGATAAAAATTTGATGACCGTTTTTTCTGAGGCTGGATATATTGGTTAATGGATTATTGGTTAATGAATTGAATTGATTACTGGAACTTCTACTGCTGCTGGATGAGGAGGAGGAGGAGGAAGGATCGACTCTGACCACCATCTGTGTATATATATTTTCTCTGGCCACGCTGATCCTGGCTGGTTTTTTCATTTGATTTGATTTGATAAAATTTTGATTTAGGGTCAGTAGTTGATTGGTGCCAAGAGAGGGTATCTTTTCGATTTGATTTGATTAAATAATTGATGGAATTTTGTAATCTCAAATGAATTAAATTATGACATTTGAAAAATGTAATTTCATAGTGTGAAACCAGTGGCCTTTCTGTGCACATACATACAAACATACATACATACATACATACATACATACATACATACATACATACATACATACATCCATACATACATACATACATTCATACATACATACATATGTACGTATAAACCGGCTCTGAACAAAAATAGTTGCCGTATTGTCTGTCCGTTTGTTTATTTTGCTTTTGTTTTTGGCCATTGGTTGGTGTCTTAATACGGTGCTAACGCACCCTTCTGCCTACTGCCTGCTTGTTGCCGCTGCTGCTGTTGTTGTTGACCACTTCTCTACTTCAATTTGTGAATGTGTATTAAATAAATACAAGTTAACTGATAAGTTAATATAATAATTGTTGTTGGATTGCCATAAGCAATCCAAGCATTTATAATCGTTCGTTGGGTTGCCTTAAGCAATCACAGCGCAAAGCGTCTGCATCAGCATTCTATAGCTGCAACGGTCAGCGGTAATCGGACACTTTTGCTATTGTCGCAAGAGTCTTCCGCTTATTGCCTATGATTATGCTGAGTCGGCTTGCCGACCATGACATTGTGGCGTAATGCGCGTGTCAGACAAGCGCAAAGCATAAGTCGCATAATAAATATACTGCACTCCGGCACTCGTCGTTAAATCATATCTTTCATTATTGTCTGAGCCCAATACCAGCAATAGGAGCTAGTTAAGTCCACAACACATTCAACTGTACATCTCCGGATCAAGGAGGACAACGCGGACTCTCCGCATAACATTGGATAACAACAGGATTCTACGCCTAACATTGAATAACAGCGCGAGACCCCGCACTTATTGATAATTGGCGCCCAACACTTTAGAACCCACACAAAACATGTAAGTACAGCTAAAGGCTTCAACTAAGTGTGAAAATAAAGTAATAAAATAAAGATAAAAAAAGAAAATTAAGAAGAAGAAAATTTTTTTTTGCGCAATTACATTCTACGTTTTATACCAATTACCAATTACGTGTTACCAATTTACAACAATCGGCAAGATAACAAACTGTGCAAGTGAAAGGTGTCACCTCGACCATACAATTGATGAGTTGGCCAGAAACTTATAGAGAAGTGAAAGTAGAATACGACTGTGAAGATAGCTGGAGTTCAGAACCTGAAAATAATAGCGGACAACAGTGCATACTTGAGTCGATCATGAACGCAGAGCAGATTCAGGCGATAGTGCAACCTGCTGTTAGCCAAGCATTGGCGCAGCAGCAGTTGACTTTTCAAGCGCAGCTTAAAGCGGTCCAAGATCAAGTCACCAGTTTGCGCATCGATGTAGGTAGAGGTTTTTGAGAGAATTTCTGTCGACCCAACACTTAGGTGTGAAATTCCCATAGACTGTGTTAAATCTATCCCAGACTTTGACGGGACTCAGGATGACTACGTGGCATGGCCGCAGTCAGCCACTGACGCATACAAAATGTTCAGGCCATACAATGGAAGCACATCACACTATCAAGTTGTGACTATAATTAGAAACAAAATTAGAGGTTCCGCTAGGGCATTGTTGGTGTCACACAACACAGTACTAAATTTCGATGCAATAATAGCAAGGCTAGATTGCACATACTCAGATAGGACAACACTACGCACCCTGCGCCAGGGGCTAGAAATGGTCAGACAAGGTGACTTAGCGTATTACGATACAGTCGAGCGGAAGTTAACCCTTGTTACTAACAAAATCATCATGTCTCACGACCAAGAAGGCGCTGATTTATTAAACAGAGAGGTTAGAGCGGATGCGTTGCATGCATTCATCTCAGGTCTAAAAAAAATCCTTAAGGGCAATAGTTTTCCCAGCTCAACCCGAGGACTTGCCTTCTGCTTTGGCACTTGCCAGAGAAGCGGAAGCTAGCATTGAGCGAAGCTTATTCTCATCTTCATATGCCAAAGCCCTTGAAGAAAAAGCCCAGGCTACAGAAGCCGGCAGGGCTCGCAACCAGTATAAGCAGGGTAAAAGCAATAAGGATGAGCGTCAGGAGAAAAATCCACATTTTGTCAAGCGTAATAATAACAACGGTAATAGTTACCAAAATAGGAAAGACCAACAACCCCAAGCGCCCGAGCCGATGGACATAGATTCATCCTCGAAATTTAGGCAGCCAACAGATTTTGGTAAGCATCAGGCTACCAACGCGGCTGCTATGAAAAGACAGAATTAATGTATATTAAATATTGTAAAAGTGTTATCGATGAATCTGAAAAGTACAAGTGAACGCCTACACAACATCATAATAATAATAATAATAATAACATACAGGTCAAGTTGTTTTTCACCTATTGACTACTCTTATTATTTTCTGGCCCCATTACCAAATTGATCGATTATTATAAATATATAAATACATTATTTTGTATAAAGTGACATGTAATAAAATTGGTTCTTATATTTTTCAAACATATATTTTACCACATACGGACCGCATCGGCAAACCGATAAATTCGATAACTCTAACAAAAATTAACTCTTCTTATAGACAAGTGCATACACACATATATGTGAAATGCAATTAATTCTCTTCTTATATTATGCATTTATATATATTTATTTTCTCCAAATAAACGCACTAAAAAATTACCAATATGTATAGGAAAATTAATAAATTCTTCTACAAATAAATAAATGCACATTTCGCATTTCGCATCCAATACCTTGTCTCTTTTGTGATGCAACAAAGTTGTACAAAATGCTGTTAACTTGACTATTATTGAGGGCGAAATTTTCTCCTTCTTCTTCTTCTTCAACAATAACATACATACATATATAATTCATGAGCGTCGCATTTTAATCAGGCATTACCGAGTTTATAAAATTAAATTGTGAAGAGAAAAAAATTGATAAGTGGAATATAAAAAAGAATATCTTGGCCAGATAAAAATTTGATGACCGTTTTTTCTGAGGCTGGATATATTGGTTAATGGATTATTGGTTAATGAATTGAATTGATTACTGGAACTTCTACTGCTGCTGGATGAGGAGGAGGAGGAGGAAGGATCGACTCTGACCACCATCTGTGTATATATATTTTCTCTGGCCACGCTGATCCTGGCTGGTTTTTTCATTTGATTTGATTTGATAAAATTTTGATTTAGGGTCAGTAGTTGATTGGTGCCAAGAGAGGGTATCTTTTCGATTTGATTTGATTAAATAATTGATGGAATTTTGTAATCTCAAATGAATTAAATTATGACATTTGAAAAAATGTAATTTCATAGTGTGAAACCAGTGGCCTTTCTGTGCACATACATACAAACATACATACATACATACATACATACATACATACATACATACATACATACATACATACATACATACATACATCCATACATACATACCTACATTCATACATACATACATACATACATATGTACGTATAAACCGGCTCTGAACAAAAATAGTTGCCGTATTGTCTGTCCGTTTGTTTATTTTGCTTTTGTTTTTGGCCATTGGTTGGTGTCTTAATACGGTGCTAACGCACCCTTCTGCCTACTGCCTGCTTGTTGCCGCTGCTGCTGTTGTTGTTGACCACTTCTCTACTTCAATTTGTGAATGTGTATTAAATAAATACAAGTTAACTGATAAGTTAATATAATAATTGTTGTTGGATTGCCATAAGCAATCCAAGCATTTATAATCGTTCGTTGGGTTGCCTTAAGCAATCACAGCGCAAAGCGTCTGCATCAGCATTCTATAGCTGCAATGGTCAGCGGTAATCGGACACTTTTGCTATTGTCGCAAGAGTCTTCCGCTTATTGCCTATGATTATGCTGAGTCGGCTTGCCGACCATGACATTGTGGCGTAATGCGCGTGTCAGACATGGCTTTAGAGTTAAGCATTTTTGATTTGCATGTTTTGTTTTATATGAAGAGCGCAAAGCATAAGTCGCATAATAAATATACTGCACTCCGGCACTCGTCGTTAAATCATATCTTTCATTATTGTCTGAGCCCAATACCAGCAATAGGAGCTAGTTAAGTCCACAACATATTCAACTGTACATCTCCGGATCAAGGAGGACAACGCGGACTCTCCGCATAACATTGGATAACAACAGGATTCTACGCCTAACATTGAATAACAGCGCGAGACCCCGCACTTATTGATAAACCCACACAAAACATGTAAGTACAGCTAAATGCTTCAACTAAGTGTGAAAATAAAGTAATAAAATAAAGAAAAAAAAGGAAATTAAGAAGAAGAAAATTTTTTTTGCGCAATTACATTCTACGTTTTATACCAATTACCAATTACGTGTTACCAATTTACAACAATCGGCAAGATAACAAACTGTGCAAGTGAAAGGTGTCACCTCGACCATACAATTGATGAGTTGGCCAGAAACTTATAGAGAAGTGAAAGTAGAATACGACTGTGAAGATAGCTGGAGTTCAGAACCTGAAAATAATAGCGGACAACAGTGCATACTTGAGTCGATCATGAACGCAGAGCAGATTCAGGCGATAGTGCAACCTGCTGTTAGCCAAGCATTGGCGCAGCAGCAGTTGACTTTTCAAGCGCAGCTTAAAGCGGTCCAAGATCAAGTCACCAGTTTGCGCATCGATGTAGGTAGAGGTTTTTGAGAGAATTTCTGTCGACCCAACACTTAGGTGTGAAATTCCCATAGACTGTGTTAAATCTATCCCAGACTTTGACGGGACTCAGGATGACTACGTGGCATGGCCGCAGTCAGCCACTGACGCATACAAAATGTTCAGGCCATACAATGGAAGCACATCACACTATCAAGTTGTGACTATAATTAGAAACAAAATTAGAGGTTCCGCTAGGGCATTGTTGGTGTCACACAACACAGTACTAAATTTCGATGCAATAATAGCAAGGCTAGATTGCACATACTCAGATAGGACAACACTACGCACCCTGCGCCAGGGGCTAGAAATGGTCAGACAAGGTGACTTAGCGTATTACGATACAGTCGAGCGGAAGTTAACCCTTGTTACTAACAAAATCATCATGTCTCACGACCAAGAAGGCGCTGATTTATTAAACAGAGAGGTTAGAGCGGATGCGTTGCATGCATTCATCTCAGGTCTAAAAAAAATCCTTAAGGGCAATAGTTTTCCCAGCTCAACCCGAGGACTTGCCTTCTGCTTTGGCACTTGCCAGAGAAGCGGAAGCTAGCATTGAGCGAAGCTTATTCTCATCTTCATATGCCAAAGCCCTTGAAGAAAAAGCCCAGGCTACAGAAGCCGGCAGGGCTCGCAACCAGTATAAGCAGGGTAAAAGCAATAAGGATGAGCGTCAGGAGAAAAATCCACATTTTGTCAAGCGTAATAATAACAACGGTAATAGTTACCAAAATAGGAAAGACCAACAACCCCAAGCGCCCGAGCCGATGGACATAGATTCATCCTCGAAATTTAGGCAGCCAACAGATTTTGGTAAGCATCAGGCTACCAACGCGGCTGCTATGAAAAGACAGAATTAATGTATATTAAATATTGTAAAAGTGTTATCGATGAATCTGAAAAGTACAAGTGAACGCCTACACAACATCATAATAATAATAATAATAATAACATACAGGTCAAGTTGTTTTTCACCTATTGACTACTCTTATTATTTTCTGGCCCCATTACCAAATTGATCGATTATTATAAATATATAAATACATTATTTTGTATAAAGTGACATGTAATAAAATTGGTTCTTATATTTTTCAAACATATATTTTACCACATACGGACCGCATCGGCAAACCGATAAATTCGATAACTCTAACAAAAATTAACTCTTCTTATAGACAAGTGCATACACACATATATGTGAAATGCAATTAATTCTCTTCTTATATTATGCATTTATATATATTTATTTTCTCCAAATAAACGCACTAAAAAATTACCAATATGTATAGGAAAATTAATAAATTCTTCTACAAATAAATAAATGCACATTTCGCATTTCGCATCCAATACCTTGTCTCTTTTGTGATGCAACAAAGTTGTACAAAATGCTGTTAACTTGACTATTATTGAGGGCGAAATTTTCTCCTTCTTCTTCTTCTTCAACAATAACATACATACATATATAATTCATGAGCGTCGCATTTTAATCAGGCATTACCGAGTTTATAAAATTAAATTGTGAAGAGAAAAAAATTGATAAGTGGAATATAAAAAAGAATATCTTGGCCAGATAAAAATTTGATGACCGTTTTTTCTGAGGCTGGATATATTGGTTAATGGATTATTGGTTAATGAATTGAATTGATTACTGGAACTTCTACTGCTGCTGGATGAGGAGGAGGAGGAGGAAGGATCGACTCTGACCACCATCTGTGTATATATATTTTCTCTGGCCACGCTGATCCTGGCTGGTTTTTTCATTTGATTTGATTTGATAAAATTTTGATTTAGGGTCAGTAGTTGATTGGTGCCAAGAGAGGGTATCTTTTCGATTTGATTTGATTAAATAATTGATGGAATTTTGTAATCTCAAATGAATTAAATTATGACATTTGAAAAAATGTAATTTCATAGTGTGAAACCAGTGGCCTTTCTGTGCACATACATACATACATACATACATACATACATACATACATACATACATACATACATACATACATACATACATCCATACATACATACATACATTCATACATACATACATATGTACGTATAAACCGGCTCTGAACAAAAATAGTTGCCGTATTGTCTGTCCGTTTGTTTATTTTGCTTTTGTTTTTGGCCATTGGTTGGTGTCTTAATACGGTGCTAACGCACCCTTCTGCCTACTGCCTGCTTGTTGCCGCTGCTGCTGTTGTTGTTGACCACTTCTCTACTTCAATTTGTGAATGTGTATTAAATAAATACAAGTTAACTGATAAGTTAATATAATAATTGTTGTTGGATTGCCATAAGCAATCCAAGCATTTATAATCGTTCGTTGGGTTGCCTTAAGCAATCACAGCGCAAAGCGTCTGCATCAGCATTCTATAGCTGCAACGGTCAGCGGTAATCGGACACTTTTGCTATTGTCGCAAGAGTCTTCCGCTTATTGCCTATGATTATGCTGAGTCGGCTTGCCGACCATGACATTGTGGCGTAATGCGCGTGTCAGACATGGCTTTAGAGTTAAGCATTTTTGATTTGCATGTTTTGTTTTATATGAAGAGCGCAAAGCATAAGTCGCATAATAAATATACTGCACTCCGGCACTCGTCGTTAAATCATATCTTTCATTATTGTCTGAGCCCAATACCAGCAATAGGAGCTAGTTAAGTCCACAACACATTCAACTGTACATCTCCGGATCAAGGAGGACAACGCGGACTCTCCGCATAACATTGGATAACAACAGGATTCTACGCCTAACATTGAATAACAGCGCGAGACCCCGCACTTATTGATAATTGGCGCCCAACACTTTAGAACCCACACAAAACATGTAAGTACAGCTAAAGGCTTCAACTAAGTGTGAAAATAAAGTAATAAAATAAAGATAAAAAAAGAAAATTAAGAAGAAGAAAATTTTTTTGCGCAATTACATTCTACGTTTTATACCAATTACCAATTACGTGTTACCAATTTACAACAATCGGCAAGATAACAAACTGTGCAAGTGAAAGGTGTCACCTCGACCATACAATTGATGAGTTGGCCAGAAACTTATAGAGAAGTGAAAGTAGAATACGACTGTGAAGATAGCTGGAGTTCAGAACCTGAAAATAATAGCGGACAACAGTGCATACTTGAGTCGATCATGAACGCAGAGCAGATTCAGGCGATAGTGCAACCTGCTGTTAGCCAAGCATTGGCGCAGCAGCAGTTGACTTTTCAAGCGCAGCTTAAAGCGGTCCAAGATCAAGTCACCAGTTTGCGCATCGATGTAGGTAGAGGTTTTTGAGAGAATTTCTGTCGACCCAACACTTAGGTGTGAAATTCCCATAGACTGTGTTAAATCTATCCCAGACTTTGACGGGACTCAGGATGACTACGTGGCATGGCCGCAGTCAGCCACTGACGCATACAAAATGTTCAGGCCATACAATGGAAGCACATCACACTATCAAGTTGTGACTATAATTAGAAACAAAATTAGAGGTTCCGCTAGGGCATTGTTGGTGTCACACAACACAGTACTAAATTTCGATGCAATAATAGCAAGGCTAGATTGCACATACTCAGATAGGACAACACTACGCACCCTGCGCCAGGGGCTAGAAATGGTCAGACAAGGTGACTTAGCGTATTACGATACAGTCGAGCGGAAGTTAACCCTTGTTACTAACAAAATCATCATGTCTCACGACCAAGAAGGCGCTGATTTATTAAACAGAGAGGTTAGAGCGGATGCGTTGCATGCATTCATCTCAGGTCTAAAAAAATCCTTAAGGGCAATAGTTTTCCCAGCTCAACCCGAGGACTTGCCTTCTGCTTTGGCACTTGCCAGAGAAGCGGAAGCTAGCATTGAGCGAAGCTTATTCTCATCTTCATATGCCTAAGCCCTTGAAGAAAAAGCCCAGGCTACAGAAGCCGGCAGGGCTCGCAACCAGTATAAGCAGGGTAAAAGCAATAAGGATGAGCGTCAGGAGAAAAATCCATATTTTGTCAAGCGTAATAATAACAACGGTAATAGTTACCAAAATAGGAAAGACCAACAACCCCAAGCGCCCGAGCCGATGGACCTAGATTCATCCTCGAAATTTAGGCAGCCAACAGATTTTGGTAAGCATCAGGCTACCAACGCGGCTGCTATGAAAAGACAGAATTAATGTATATTAAATATTGTAAAAGTGTTATCGATGAATCTGAAAAGTACAAGTGAACGCCTACACAACATCATAATAATAATAATAATAATAACATACAGGTCAAGTTGTTTTTCACCTATTGACTACCCTTATTATTTTCTGGCCCCATTACCAAATTGATCGATTATTATAAATATATAAATACATTATTTTGTATAAAGTGACATGTAATAAAATTGGTTCTTATATTTTTCAAACATATATTTTACCACATACGGACCGCATCGGCAAACCGATAAATTCGATAACTCTAACAAAAATTAACTCTTCTTATAGACAAGTGCATACACACATATATGTGAAATGCAATAAATTCTCTTCTTATATTATGCATTTATATATATTTATTTTCTCCAAATAAACGCACTAAAAAATTACCAATATGTATAGGAAAATTAATAAATTCTTCTACAAATAAATAAATGCACATTTCGCATTTCGCATCCAATACCTTGTCTCTTTTGTGATGCAACAAAGTTGTACAAAATGCTGTTAACTTGACTATTATTGAGGGCGAAATTTTCTCCTTCTTCTTCTTCTTCAACAATAACATACATACATATATAATTCATGAGCGTCGCATTTAAAACAGGCATTACCGAGTTTATAAAATTAAATTGTGAAGAGAGAAAAAATTGATAAGTGGAATATAAAAAAGAAGATCTTGGCTAGATAAAAATTTGATGACCGTTTTTTCTGAGGCTGGATATATTGGTTAATGGATTAATTGAATTGAATTGATTACTGGAACTGGAGGAAGGATCGACTCTGACCACCATCTGTGTATATATATTTTCTCTGGCCACGCTGATCCTAGCTGGTTTTTTCATTTGATTTGATTTGATAAAATTTTGATTTAGGGTCAGTAGTTGATTGGTGCCAAGAGAGGTTATCTTTTCGATTTGATTTGATTAAATAATTGATGGAATTTTGTAATCTCAAATGAATTAAATTATGACATTTGAAAAAATGTAATTTCATAGTGTGAAACCAGTGGCCTTTCTGTGCACATACATACAAACATACATACATACATACATACATACATACATACATACATTCATACATACATACATACATACATACATACATCCATACATACATACATACATACATTCATACATACATACATACATACATATGTACGTATAAACCGGCTCTGAACAAAAATAGTTGCCGTATTGTCTGTCCGTTTGTTTATTTTGCTTTTCTGCCTTGTCCATTCCGCTCAACTTGTGCGAGTATTTTTAACTAAATGTAAGTACTGGACTGATTGTCTGTCTGTATCTGTGTGTGTTGGAGTTGTAAATTTATTGGAAATGCTTGTGCTTATTAATGAGACAGAGAGAGCGAGCGCGTGAAATAAGCACCAAAAGTGCTCTACGAGTGCCCCGGGAAGAGCTCTTTGGTTTGATGCTTAAATATAAATTTGCGGCTGTTGCTGATTTTAGCATCTGCTTGAACTGAGTACGTTGAGGCGGATCCGGATGTGGATGTGGAGGCGGATGCATTTGCAACGAATAACAAATCATCTTTTAATTAACTCATGCGTGTCAATTTGACGTAAACCAAATATTTGTTGAGCACACACACACACACTTGCACACTCCCTTGCATGCCAAGGAAATTGCAGTCAACAACTAACAAGGCGAGCATTTGCAGCGTATTTGCCTTGCGTCTGGCTCGAATCTGTTCATAAAGATACTTTCACACATACATATATTATATGCAAATGCTGCATAAACTAAATTTTCCATACACATTTTTCTTGTTGTGTGTTGGTTGCAACATAAGAAAAAAGCAAGAAAAAAGGAAGAAAAATCTCGTATTTTTACGCTTCGTTGCTGTAGAAAATGGCAATAATTTTACATTTGTTAAAACAGCACTTAAATATACTCTGATATGTGATAAACATGTCTTTAAGTAATATTTATAGAGTTTTATTTTCATGTGCAGGCAATCAAATATAATTTGTGTTTTAATTAAATTCAGTTATTGATATGCAAATTGAGTTAAGTTTTAAAAAAGTAGAAGCAACAGCAACAGCAGCCAGCTGCAAATGAAGAAACAAGTAATTCGCCTAATAACGAGCTTATGTAATTAGCTAATAAACAACAACAACAACAGCAACAACAACCATCAACCAGCAAGCACGGCAATTGCAGCCAAATAACAACAGCAACAGCAAGTAGCCAGAAAATTGTACAAGTTGAAATGTAATGAAAAAGTTAAGAATAAAAAAAAAAAACAAAAAAAAGTTCATAAAATTCGAAGGTAAAAGCGCCAAAGCTGACGCTGCCTGTCAGTGCAAGAAGCGGCCTTCCCTCTCCGTCCTCTTTTTCCCTCTGGTCTTTGGTTTTCTTTGCTAAGCCAAACTTGTCTATAAAACAAGCATTGCTTGATTCCATGTATGGCACAGTCAAGGGTATATAAATAGAACAAGTAGGAAACTCTACATACAGAGCTCGCCTTTACATATTTCTAGAGCCATCTTTTTGCGGAAGTAGTCCATGTCTGCCTGCGTGAATGTTAACGGTTTGTTCTGAGAAATATACTCTGCTAAAATGCAACTAAAAACGCCGCAATCGTTTTGATTTGTTTGCCGTGGCATATCCTGGACATTTCAATCACAAAATCACTTGTATCGAAGGGCTTCTTAAGTTTGTCCAACGATTCCTTCTCTAGGAAGCCCTTAAGGGCTAACAACACCTCCGTATTCTGGTCGCCCATCGAATCGTAGTAGCGTATTGACTTGTCCCTTAGGTGGATGATGGCCATACACCAGTGATTGTTTCCAGTGTGCACCGGCACCGGAATGGTGTCCTTGCTGAAGATGTCCACCCTGCGAGTACAGCGTCGTACATTGCTAAAGCCTGGAAGCAGGCGCTGCACGAAGAATGAATTCATCGCATATACTTTTGGTAATGAATGATTCCGCTCAGAACGTTCTGTCAGGAGGTTCATGTAAAAGTTAATCACAGAATCGTTGAGCCAATAGCCAAGAGCCAATTTGGAAATGTCTAGGCGTGTAATATTGAGATTGAATTTGAAGACGAGCACCTCATCCACCTGTCCCACGATCAGCTCATTATAGCACCTAAGCTGTTCTTCGGTTAGTGGTAGATTAGTTTACCTAGAATGGATTCTGTTATTATTGGTTCATCCGGCACAGATTCATCTGGCGTATGTTCATCTAAAATAATTATTTCCGGGACAGGTTCTTCCAGCTCAGGTTCTTCAGCTTTCGTAAGGACCAAATTTATTGCATGATTCGCCTCCTGATGAAGGCGATCGCTTTTCTCTCTTGAAGTTTCCGCATAGTTATCGCCTCAATTGTTGGATGAGCTCTGCCGTTTCAGGACCGCTTCGGTCAGTGACAATCCTGGCTGCATTGTTTTGGAGTAATTTATATCATTACTGCTACTAGGAAGATCGATATTGACGTCGCCCGAATCCTGCATGACAGCTGGTGGCTCTATCCTAATCAATGAACTTGCCTCTCGCTGTTGTTGCTGAAGTTGTAGCTGGGCAAACTCCTGACGCTCATAGGTAATGGGCCACTCGGTGAATTGGTCGATGAGGAGCAATGCCGGAGGCGGCGGAGGCTTCTCAACTTGTTGCGACACAGTGCTGACAAGATTGTTGCACATATTGTTCTCCTTGCGCTGGTGTTCCTGTGCCTCCAGGTTGTCCATTCAAATGTGCACCCGAGGACGAGGAGCTGCTCCTGGAGGTGCAGTTTGTGCCATAGCTCATTTCATCCGAGAAGTCAAGGTCTGATACTCTTGCCGAGCCGGTGAGAGAGCCTTCAAGAGGTTGCATATCATCCTGCTGCTTCTCAGCATCGGGTTGATCGGTGTTTTGTGCAGAGAACATTTGGAGACGCTTATTTGTTTAATTACCGTAGGTCTGTGAGCTAGTTATTATTCATTTCATTTTTATATTTTTAATGACAATTTTGACATTTCATTCATATATAGTGTTGGAAAATTGTATATTAAACAGAGTTGCTTTTTTTGTATGTCCATGACTGTTTTAGTAGTTGTGCTTGCTTTTAAATTCCAAATTAACCATAAAGCTGCAATTGTTGTTAAATAGTTGCACTCCTCCCTGCCAAAAAAAAAGAAAGAGCACATTGTAGAATATTTGTAGCAGGACACGTTGCCATTTTTAATGGTGCCCACGATGTGCAATTTTAACTACGAAATTCCACAAATACGCGTAATTGAGCGTCACAGACTAAGAGAAGAGATTCAGTCACATTAGTAGCAGCCACAAACACTTCCGGTGACATTTCAATTTCCCTCCACATCCACCACCAGCCTCGAAAACGTGGAACCTCAAATAATGTCACTGCCAATGGCCAGCTGCTGACTAACATGTGTACCACCAACACCACCACCATCAGTAAACGGTCCTCCGTCCAGTGCAGAGAGCCACGGGTACTAACAGTTTTTTGATTAATGTGTCTGCTGCAAATTACAAAGGGCAGACAATAACCAAATGCACACGCACTTCCAGCAAGCAACTCTAACTCCAGATCGGAGTGAGTGCAAGTATCCGGATCCGTGTCCGTGTCCGTGTCCAGTGGTATTAAATGACTGCCCGCTGTGCGCGTCCAAATGAAATAAACATGGCTACTAATGTAATATATTGTCTGTATGCATTTTTCAGTTTTCACACTGTAAATCTGTTAACTGTAAACTCACACCAAAACTTGAATTTCTACTTATTGGAAGTGGAGTGAAATTTTTGCAATTTACTTTATTAATTTTGTTGCCAGACCGCGTAAACTCTTGGGAAAAGTGGTAAAGCCGCAGTCAAAATCATTTTTCTAATTAAATTCAAGCCAAAGATTTTGGCAAGCGTATAAAAACAAAAATGTTCTTTGGCTTTTGCGAAGAAAACTTTAAAATTCAATTAAAAATTATGCAATGCCAGCGCGACAAAGCAGACAGAGAGTGAATGAGATAGACATAAGAACTCTTTTACGAATGTGGTGAGAATGGGGGCATGAAAATGAAATACAAGTGCAAAGTAGACACCAAGTTGATGACGTTGATGATAATGACGAACATTTCTCTCCATTTCTCTCTCTTTTAGCTCTTTTTTGCATTTATATTTCGTGTAAAATTTTACTTAAAATTAAAGCTAAAGAAAATTTGCACATAATTTGATTAAAAAGTTACACGCATTTGCAACAGAAGCAGAGGCTGCAACAACTTTGTAGCTGCTGCGTTAAAAAATAAAAGCACCGTACAACTTGCCACACGCAAAATCTCAGTTGACTGCAGTTGGTAGTTTTTGGTGGTCTCCTTTAAATTTCAAATGCGGTTAAAACAAGTTTGAAGCGAACTGCGCTTTTCAGTTTTAGCTTGGCTAAGGTGTCACGAACTTTCGAGCAGATCACAAATTGTATGAGTCTGGGTTAGAAAAGCATTAAAACAATTATATTAATTCTTAATGGGTACTTGGCATATAGTATATACGTACGAAATTAAACTCGGTTTCTGCTGCTCAACTTTTTTGCTCTGCTCTAAAATTAAAAAGCTGTAAAAACTTTTGCCGGGCTAATCAAATATTTGCAGCAAGAAGAGCTGAGAGTTGGCGACGCATTCGTGCGGAGCGTAGAGAAAAGGACTTAAATCCTTTTTAGACACGTGTGTGCAGAGAACCGTTAATATGACAGAAACACCAAGCTCAAGCGTGCGTAAGAGTGTGCGTGTGAGTGACATGCAAATCTTATTTGTCAGTCCACAAATGTATACAAGAGTGAGACAGCGGATGTCTGAAGTGCGTTTTATAATTTAAAATTATTATAAAAAAGTTATAAATCCCTCGCAGAGGAGCACACTTGAGGTGTGTTGTGTATGTGTTTGTGTGTGTGTGTGTTTTGCTGGCTTGGCTTATTAAAGTAAGCTTTTTGGGGCCAAAAGGTGGCCACATATAACGGGATTCATGTTGTTTAATTAAATTAAACCGCTGGCGCCGTCTACCCTTTGTTGTGTGTGGCATAAAGGCGTTATTAATATTATTACCATTATTATTATCATTATCGACAACATCATCATGATCATGAAAAAAGGGTCAAAAAGTTGCTGGCATTTCAGGTGCTTTGCATAATGCGACATGTGAAGTTTTTAAGTGTCGATGCTTTTGTCTTCATTACTGTTGCATTTTGCCGAACGTTGATGAGTTTCCATAAAATGTGAAACGTTAAATGTGAAAATTTAAATATGGCTTAAAAAACCTGTGGCCAATGCTATTAATAGGTCTATCCAAGGGATGTTTTGAACTGTCGCCGTTCACAGGCAGCACACAAGAATAAAAACCCCTCTTCAAACTCTTACACTCCAACTCAAACTAGGCAATTCCGCGTTGGAATGACCCTGAAAATATATATATGTATATGTGTTCCTGTTAACGTTCAGTTCAATTGGGTTTTCTGGCTTTACCCCTAAAAGGTTTCTATCTCCCTTTTAGTATTTGTCTGTATTTGTTTGTATTTGTTTGATTGTTTGTTTGTTTGTGTGCTTTGATTTATTTCATGTGAAAATGATGCAGTTTGCTCCCATCACCGAGTCGCTGTCTGCGTCAACCACTTGGGGCAACTTAACAGCATATAATGGGGCAACAAACCCCTCTTCACAAATACACACACACATACACACACTCATACACACTCACAGTTGGTAGCTTGCAGCTACTTATACTTTGATACCGAAGGTCTCATAGTATATTGGTTTTGTGCAATGTCCGTCATGG
Source organism: Scaptomyza hsui (assembly GCA_018152825.1). Classification (NCBI taxonomy): domain Eukaryota; kingdom Metazoa; phylum Arthropoda; class Insecta; order Diptera; family Drosophilidae; genus Scaptomyza; species Scaptomyza hsui. The sequence goes on along the minus strand of JAECXO010000287.1, from coordinate 5,332,579 downwards.
TGTCTGTCCGTCTGTCCGTATGAACGCAACTTTTTTCGACACACGTAAAGCTAGAGACTTGAAACTTTGCAATTATGTTTGTCTATAGGCGAGACAGATAAAGTGTCAAGATTGGGGTGCCACGCCTACTAGGAGGCTGGGAAATCGATAAATTCGATAACAGAAAACCGATAAAACCAAATATTTCTCACATTCTTACAGCTAGAGTTACCAAATTTTGCACGCAGATAGCTAGTCATGTCCCTGAAAAAACTGCATCAAAATTTTGGATGCCACGCCAACTCCTTCCGCCACCATCATCCCTGCTCCTTGAAATTGGAAACGCCTATAGTTCTCACATTTTTTGGGCTAGAACTACCAAATTTTGTGTGAAGATAGATATTGACGTTCCCCAAAAAATGCATCAAAATTTTGGATGCCACGCCGCCTGATTCCGCCCCCATCCCCCCTTCTCCAAGAAATTGGAAACGCCTATAGTTTTCACATTTTTCGAGCTAGTGTCACCAAAGTTGGTAGGAAGATATATGCTGACATCTTCAAAAGGTCTGCATCAAAAATTAGGATGCCACGCCCACCTCTGCCCCCCACTATTTAAAATCGGAAATTTCGATATCTCTTATAGTTTTTAAGCTAGAGCCCGTACATTGGGTAGAAATATAGAAGGCAGCATCTACCAAAGATCTGCATCAAAATTTTGGATGCCACGCCCACCTAAGCCACCCGCCTTATAAAATCGGAATCGGCTATATCTTTTACAGTTTTTGAGCTAGAGCCACCAAATTTGATCGGCGTTCGTGTGCAAATAAGCATGAAAATAAGAATAACAAAAGCATAGTTAACGAGTATTCAAAAACAAGATTAAAATAGGAGTGTTCCACACAGACACAGAACAAACAGTCACACCGTATGTTGTGATTTACAGCCCCCCTCTTAACATATATATAAATGCATAATATAACAAGTAAAAACCTTGCAGTCGGACGCAACCGACTGCGGATTACTTTGATACCAGTAAAAGAACGGTTGATAAGGGGGAATGCAGGGGCGAAGGGAGTGGGCCATGTGGTAAACATCGCCAGCTATCATGTTACCAAATTTGGTGACTTTAGCTCAAAAACTGTTTAAGATAACTTAACTCCCAAATTTAAAAAGTGGGCGGCAGAGGTACGCATGGCATCCAAATTTTTGAATCAAATGTTTTTAACTGTCACTATCTATCTTCCTAATAAGTTTGGTGGCTCTAGCTCAAAAACTGTTAGAGATATAGCCGATTCCGATTTTATAAGGCGGGTGGCTTAGGTGGGCGTGGCATCCAAAATTTTGAATCAAATGTTTTAGCTGTCACTATCAATCTTCCTACCAAGTTTGGTGGATCTAGCTCAAAAACTGTTAAAGATATAGCCGATTCCGATTTTATAAGGCGGGTGGCTTAGGTTAGCGTGGCATCCAAAATTTTGATGAATTTTTTTGGGGAACGTCAATATCTATCTTCACACAAAATTTGGTGGCTCTAGCCCAAAAAATGTAAAAACTACAGGCGTTTCCAATTTCTTGGAGAAGGGGGGATGAGGGCGGAATCAGGGGGCGTGGCATTTTGATGCAGTTTTTTCAAGGACATGACTAGCTATCTGCGTGCAAAATTTGGTAACTCAAGCTGTAAGAATGTGAGAAATATTTGGCTTTATCGGTTTTCAATTATCGAATTTATCGATTTCCCCGCCTCCTAGTAGGCGTGGCACCCCAATCTTGACACTTTATCTGTCGCGCCTATAGACAAACATAATTGCAAAGTTTCAAGTCTCCAGCTTTACGGGTGTCGAAAAAAGTTGCGTTCATACGGACAGACGGACAGACGGACACCATGACGGACATTGCACAAAACCAATATACTATGAGACCTTCGGTATCAAAGTATAAAAAGAGAATTTATTGCATTTCACATATATGTGTGTATGCACTTGTCTATAAGAAGAGTTAATTTTTGGTAGAGTTATCGAATTTATCGGTTTGCCGATTCGGTCCGTATGAGGTAAAATATATGTTTGAAAAATATAAGAACCAATTTTATTACATTTCACTTTATAAAAAATAATGTATTTATATATTTATAATAATCGATCAATTTGGTAATGGGTAGTCAATAGGTGAAAAACAACTTGACCTATATGTTATTATTATTATTATTATGTATGATGTGTAGGCGTTCGCTTGTACTTTTCAGATTTATCGATAGCACTTTTACAAATGTGGATTTAATGTATATTAATTCATTGTTCGATCTATGTAGATCTAGAGGGCTCTATAGTGCAGAATTTCAGCAGATTTTATGGAAAAGAAAAAAAGAGTGTATTACCCTAAGAGAATTCGGCTATTTTTATACCCCTAACCCATAAAATGGGTAAATGGGGTATAATGGTTTTGTGCAAAAGTATGTAACAGGCAGAAGGAAGCATCTCCGACCCCATAAAGTATATATATTCTTGATCAGCATCAACAGCCGAGTCGATATAGCCATGTTCGTCCGTCCGTCCGTCCGTCTGTCCGTCTGTATGAACGCGTCGATCTCAGAGACTACAAGAGCTAGAGACTTTAGATTTTGAATATAAGTTCTCCTATACCATGAGCGGAACAAGTTTGTTTCAAATTATCGATAATTTTTCTAGTTTCCGATATACACATGTAATCGATTACAAAAAAATCGGGAATTTGGAAAATGTAATAATGTGGGTTGAAATAATGGATAACGATAGAGAGAGATATCGAAGATTGAAGTTTAGGTCACAGATGCATACAGACAATGACTGTACGCGTTATGTACAGGGTTCGGGGTATCTCCTAGTCGGGAAATCTCGACTAGAGCCATCTTACTTGATACTATAGCGTTTATTTGTTTGTCTGTTTTTCAAATTTATCGATAACATCACAGCAAGATTATATTTATTTATTTATTTATTATTAATTAAAAGGAGACAATAACTTGGTTTGTGTGGTGTGTGTATATACATATGTATGTATTTAATACACATTCACAAATTGAGGTAAAGAAGAACAACAACAGCAGCAGCGGCAACAAGCATGCAGTAGGCAGAAGGGTGCGTTAGCACCGTATAAAGACACCAACCAATGGCCAAAAACAAAAGCAAAATCTGCAAACGGACAGACAATAGGGCAACCATTTTTGTTCAGAGCCGGTTTATACGTACATATGTATGTATGTATGTGCACAGAAAGGCCACTGGTTTCACACTATATACATATATGAAGTTAAATTTTTTCAAATGTAAAAATTTAATTCATTTGAGATTACAAAGTACCATCAATTATTTAATCAAATAAAATCGAAAAGATACCTTCTCTTGGCACCAATCAACTACTCACCCTAAATCAAAATTTTATCAAATCAAATCAAATCGAAAAACACACAGGATCAGAGTAGCCAGAGAAAATATATATATACATATGGTGGTGAGTGACGATTCTTCCTCCTCCTCCTCATCATCCAGTAGCCGTATAAGTTCCAGTAATCAATTCAATTCAATTAATCCATTTACCAATATATCCAGCCGCAGAAAAAACGGTCATCAAATTTATTGAAACGCGGTTTAACATTCAATGCAACCATGTACTATGTAATGTTATGTTCATATTCTGCATAATGAAATGCACTCACTGTTATGCTAACAGTGCTATGTTCAGTCGTTAATAAACTTTGATCACATACAGATCGTCTGTTCGCCTTACTCTACTTATTGCTACCCTAGGCATTTCCCCTACAGCGGAAAGTCTCACCAACAGGTTATGGGCCCAGGGCGTAGCCTAAGAGCGTAGCTAGGTATAAGTAGTGGAAAGTTTATGACTTGGTTTCCGTAGTTACGAGCTCGGAAAGGTTGCAATTATTGACGCGCAAATTACGTCGCAATAAAAGGAAAAATGAGTGCATTGTATCAAATCGAAAAGCTGGAGGAACATAATTATGATTCCTGGAGCGTGCAGATGCGGAGTGTACTGGTACATGCGGGTCTTTGGGAAGTTGCGTCGGGGGAACTACTGCAGCCGAATGTCGGCTGTTAGCTGGAAGGTGATGGATCGAAAAGCATTGGCAACGATCACGCTAAGTGTGAAAGCATCGCAGTTGGGATACTTAAAGAATTGCACAACGTCAAAAGAGGCATGGGTGAAATTGCGCGATATTCATCAGCCGAGCGGGCCAGTACGCAAAGTCTCGCTATACAAAAAGTTGCTTAATTTACGCATGACGGAGGAGCAAGGCATGCCTGGATATTTAAATAGCTTTAGTGAAATTGTGGATCAGTTGGCCGCAATTGCAATCGCTATCGTGGAATAGCTCAAGGTAATAATCTTGCTTTCCAGTCTTCCAGCAGAGTACAAAAATTTCGTTGTCGCCATCGAGACGCGCGACAGCTTGCCATCATTCGAAATTTTATGTATAAAGCTGAAAGAGGAAGGAGAGAGATGACAGAATGCAGAAAGGCATGATACAGTTGAGCTGGCTTTTACAGTTAGGCAAAAGCAAAAGAGCCGTGGAATGGCAACAAATAAAAGCAATCTGACAAAAGTTGTCTGCTATAGATGTGGTGTAGCCGGTCACATAAGCGCGAATTGTCGAAGCGAATTCGCAAAAGGTGCGGAAACAAATAAAGACGCAATAAAAAGCGGGCAGCAAAATCGCAGTTTACTAAACGCATTGGATGCAAGTAGTTTTGTACGATAAAACTGGATTTTGGACAGCGGCGCGACAAGTCATATGTGTTGCGGCAGACAATATTTTTTAAGCTTAAAGCCACATAACGAAATGATCGGCTTGGCAGATGCGGGCTACTTGCGAGCAGTGGGCATAGGAGAAGTGAAGCTTAAAACGGATTTGTATACGCTGGTTCTGGACAAGGTATTATATGTTCCAGAAATGACAGGCAATTTCATGTCTGTGAGTCAAGCCGTGGCAAACAAGTGAGTAGTACATTTTGACGCTAAGAGCGCCAAAATTATGCAGAGTGGAAAATGTATACTGGAAGTCAAGCGTGTTGGTAGTTTGTATGCAATTAAGAGTCAGAATAACAGCTGTTATGCTGCTGTTAAGGCTGATGGCGCACTTTGGAATAGCAGATTTAGACATCTGAATTACGCAAGTTTGAAGGAAATGGCAAGCAAAGGATTAGTTCGAGGATTGGAAAACGTTGACGGGCTGCAAAAAGTATCATGCAAGACGTGCATGATAAGCAAGGTGCACGTACAACCGTTTCCCAATGTAGCAGAGAGCCGTGCTCAGGATCTGCTGGAGCTGGTGCACACTGATGTGTGCGGGTGGCTTAGGTGGGCGTGGCATCCAAAATTTTGAATCAAATGTTTTAGCTGTCACTATCAATCTTCCTACCAAGTTTGGTGGATCTAGCTCAAAAACTGTTAAAGATATAGCCGATTCCGATTTTATAAGGCGGGTGGCTTAGGTTAGCGTGGCATCCAAAATTTTGATGAATTTTTTTGGGGAACGTCAATATCTATCTTCACACAAAATTTGGTGGCTCTAGCCCAAAAAATGTAAAAACTACAGGCGTTTCCAATTTCTTGGAGAAGGGGGGATGAGGGCGGAATCAGGGGGCGTGGCATTTTGATGCAGTTTTTTCAAGGACATGACTAGCTATCTGCGTGCAAAATTTGGTAACTCTAGCTGTAAGAATGTGAGAAATATTTGGCTTTATCGGTTTTCAATTATCGAATTTATCGATTTCCCAGCCTCCTAGTAGGCGTGGCACCCCAATCTTGACACTTTATCTGTCGCGCCTATAGACAAACATAATTGCAAAGTTTCAAGTCTCCAGCTTTACGGGTGTCGAAAAAAGTTGCGTTCATACAGACGGACAGACGGACACCATGACGGACATTGCACAAAACCAATATACTATGAGACCTTCGGTATCAAAGTATAAAAAGAGAATTTATTGCATTTCACATATATGTGTGTATGCACTTGTCTATAAGAAGAGTTAATTTTTGGTAGAGTTATCGAATTTATCGGTTTGCCGATTCGGTCCGTATGAGGTAAAATATATGTTTGAAAAATATAAGAACCAATTTTATTACATTTCACTTTATAAAAAATAATGTATTTATATATTTATAATAATCGATCAATTTGGTAATGGGTAGTCAATAGGTGAAAAACAACTTGACCTATATGTTATTATTATTATTATTATGTATGATGTGTAGGCGTTCGCTTGTACTTTTCAGATTTATCGATAGCACTTTTACAAATGTGGATTTAATGTATATTAATTCATTGTTCGATTGTTCGAATTGCAGTTGTATTTACATCAAATGGATGTATGTACCGCGTACCTAAACAGTGATCAGGCGGACACTGTTTACATGAAGCAGCCACACGGGTATGCAGACGAGAAGCAACCGGACAAGGTATTGTTTTTAAAGAAGGCAATATATGGATTGAAGCAATCTGGAAGGGAGTGGTACTCCAAGCTTGACAGCGTGTTACGTGGGATCGGCTTTGTTGCATGCGCTAATGAGCCATGCTTGTACAAGCGGCACTAATTCTTGTGTACGTTGATGATCTCATTATAGCTTGTCAAGAAAAATCGGTTTTGGTCAGCATTAAGGCTGAAATATCAAGGTCATTTGAGTGCGTTGACAAGGGCGCACTGGAGCTGTTTCTTGGCATGGAGATTCAGCGTGAGGGTGAAACTGGTCTAATCACTCTTGGTCATACGCAATACATCAAGGAGCTATTGCATAGGTACAGCATGGAAAGTAACTTGCAACGACAGCCTTTGTGAGAAGGTGGATGCAACATTGTACCAGACGCAAATTGGAGAGCTTATGTGGTTAGCTCTAACAACGAGACCGGATATTTTGCACTCGGTTGCAAAATTGGCACAGCGGAACGTGGAGCCGCATCGGGAGCATCTGGCAGGCGTGAAGCACGTCCTGCGGTATTTGAGCTCTACAGCGGAGCTTAAGATACACTACAAAAAGTGTGGAAAGCCTTTTGAGGGCTTTGTTGATGTAGATTGGGCTGGTGATCATGTTGACCGCAAATCATATACTGGCTATGTATATTTTCTCGCTGGTGGTCCGATATCTTGGAAATCGGAAAAACAACGCAGCGTGGCACTCAGCAGCACCGAGGCTGAGTATATGGCGTTATCGACGGCGAGCAAAGAAGCCATCGCGATGCGCAGGCTGATCGTCGAGATTGCCTGCGGCACTGAGGACACCCCGACTGTGTTATATGGAGATAACCTGAGTGCGCAGCAACTGGCTAAGAATCCTGTGCATCATGCTAGGACAAAGCATATCGATATACGATATCATTTTGTACGTCAGATTGTTACAGAGGGTCAAATCGTTTTGAAGTATGTTTCTACAAACGGAATGATAGCGGATGTGCTAATAAATAATTTGTCAAAGCAGAAGCATACTGAATTTGTGAACATGTTAAATTTGATTTAATTTTTGTAAACATGTTTGCATTGAGGAAGGGTGTTGAAACTCGGTTTAACATTCAATGCAACCATGTACTATGTAATGTTATGTTCATATTCTGCATAATGAAATGATCTTCTGTTCGCCTTACTCTACTTATTGCTACCCTAGGCATTTCCCCTACAGCGGAAAGTCTCACCAACAAAATTTGTATCTAGCCAAGATCTTCATTTTTATTTTCCACTTATCAATTTTTTCTCTTTTCACAATGAATTATATATGTATGTATGTTATTGTTGAAGAAGAAGATGACGACATTAGCGATCATAGGAGAAAATATCGCCCTCAATAATAGTCAAGTTAACAGCATTTCTTACAACTTTGTTGAATCACAAACGAGACAAGGTATTGGAGAAGTGGTTAACAACAACAGCAGCAGCGGCAACAAACAGGCAGTAGGCAGAAGGGTGCGTTAGCACCATATAAAGACACCAACCAATGGCCAAAAACAAAAACAAAATAAGCAAACGGACAGACAATAGGGCAACCATATTTGTTCAGTGCCGGTTTATACGTACATTTGTAAGTTTGTATGTGCACAGAAAGGCCACTGGTTTCACACTTTATACATATATGAAATTACATTTTTTAAATGTAATAATTTAATTCTTTGGAGATTACAAAATACCATCAATTATTTAATCAAATCAAATCGAAAAGATACCTTCTCTTGGCACCAATCAACTACTCACCCTAAATCAAAATTTTATCAAATCAAATCAAATCGAAAAAACACACAGGATCAGCGTGACCAGAGAAAATATATATACTCAGATGGTGGTCAGAGTCGATTCTTCCTCCTCCTCCTCCTCATCCAGTAGCCGTATAAGTTTCAGTAATCAATTCAATTCAAATAATCCATTACCCAATATATCCAGCCGCAGAAAAAACGGTCATCAAATTTTTATCTAGTCAAGATCTTCTTTTTTATATTTCACTTATCAATTTTTACACTCTTCACAATTTAATTTTATAAACTCGGTAATGCCTGTTTTAAATGCGATGCTCATGAATTATATATGTATGTATGTTATTGTTGAAGAAGAAGAAGACGACATTATAGTGCATTTACATTGGCGCCGCAAGCAGCGCCTTTAGCATTTCGCCTTAAGGTCTTCGAAATTTTTAGCCTTTACCATACAAAATGTGTCCGTTGAATTTGAATTTAGCGACTTTTTCTCGCGCCGCTAGAGCGCCGCTATTCTACCGGCTCAAATAAAGGCCATTTTTTTACCGATGAATCGATAATTTTGGTCAAATTACTGATGGCGGCAACAGGAATCAGCTGATTCAAAATCAAAACAAATGTGCAAGTAAGTACAAAATTCTTAAAAATACTACTACTTTTATTATTATTGTAATTAAACCATTTAAATTCAAGTGGATGTCGGACAAAAGAGGAAGCGCTGGTCGGAAAGCTTGGAAAGCATTTTTTTGAGATATGGAGCGATAAGGCCGATGAGCTGCGTGGTACGCGCAAAAATGTACATGTTTATGCGGAAATGGCGGAAACTTTGAAGGAATATTCAGTGGACATGACTCCACTTGATGTGAAGAAGAAGTTGGAGTCCCTAAAAATAGATACAGGTTTGTTTAAGGCATTCAAAATACGCCTTCCGAAAATTTTATATATATAATCGCGGTTTTAAACATACATATATTGCAGGCTTGAGAAAACTGCTGTGGGTAGTTCTGGCGGCTCGGCCTCGACGTGGCAACACTATGAAGAAATTGGAAAGATCCTTGCCTCTTCTAAATCTACAAATCCTGAGGCACTTGTGGAAGAAAGCATTGGTAAGTGCAATGCTAACAACAAATAAATATATGTTCATTCATGTAAAGTGCTGTTTTTATAGGGTTGCAAGTGGAAAACTTCACGGAAGTGGAGTATTTGGATGATGTGGATGAGTCGACACGTTCCGCATGCGTGACCCCCGAGGATGGTCCTTCTACCTCAAAGAGGAGAAGGCACAACTCAGGAGGAGAAAAGATGCTGCGCATGGACCAATCGTTTGATGCAATGCGCGGACTTGTGGAAGAGGCTAAAAAGAAAACTATAATATTTAAAGAATTCACCGATCGCATTGCCTCCGCAACGGAGCGTGCCTGTGATGCTCAGAGAGAGATGTTGGAAATAATGAAGGCGAATTTAGCCGAGAATAGTAAAAAATAAAAAAATTAAATTAATTTTGTGATGGGAAAAAATCGAGTTTTATTCAACTATTTCAGAAAGTGTTTCAGCTATTGCATTTCTAATATTCTCTGCAGAGCTGTTTGGACCGCAGCCCGTATGTCGGTGGTATTCGGGCTGTTCACGCTCATTCAATGGCAAGTCTACAACTTTGTCGTACTTGCTATTATGTGTATTTACAAAGTTGTGCAAAACACAACAGCACTTAATGAGTGCATTTGCATTTTCAATATTATTGTCAATGCCTTTGCCAAGGCGACGAAACCTTCCCTTCAGTTGTCCAAACACATTCTCCACGACGCGTCTAGCCTTAGATAGGTGGTAATTGAAGCGCTTCTTATCATCAGAGGCTTCTATTGAAAACGGGTAAGGCTTCATCATACTTGGGCAGAATCGGGAGGCGGAGTCCCCAATCAAGAACACCGGCACGTCAACACTTCCTATTCTCTTCGCGTTCTTTTGAAATAAATCTGTTGTGGATACCTTCTGCTTTAAGGCAGGCCGTTCATATATCTGGGAGTCGTTACATCTGCCAGGAGACCCCACATTTATATACATAAATCTATATCTGTAGTCCACAAGAGCTAGAAGAACAACAGAGTACCATCCTTTGTAATTATAATAATCTGTTGCATCCGTCTGTTTAGGTTTAATTTCAATGTGGCATCCATCAATTGCTCCAAAGCACTGCGGAAACCCAAGTTTTTCGCAGCCTTGCACCGAATCCTCAATTTTCGATTGAGTCAACAAATTTGGCCCCAGATACTCAAATGCCATGTTTTGCCAAACAAGTTTGTAGAACTCCTTCTGAATGTTGCACAGGCTAGCAGTCGATATGCCAAACAACCTGGCAACGGTTCTGTACTCGGCGGAAGACCCCAGGCTGTACAAAGCTACGGCAACCCGCTTTTCTAGTGGGATGCACGCTCTTAAATTGGAGTCCCTCCTTTCCATTTGAGGCAAGGCATCGACTAACTTTTGAAAGAGGCTTCTTTCCATCCTAAAGCTCTCCTTGAACAAATTCTCACTTAATTTTGGAACATCCATCTCCCAATAACAACCATTGCGCTCGAGCTTCCAGACACTTCGCGTACTAATACAGTCTAACTGCGACAACATATTTAGCGCAGTCGTTGCTGCTGCCGTTTCTTCATTTTCGCAATCAATAACATTGCTTAAAATCTGAACGCAATTATTTCCAGTATTTATAATGCTATCACCCATTTGCGTGGCCAGCATTAATAAATTTAAATTTTGATCCATTTTTAAAATCTCTTCTTCTTCAGCAATCACAACAAAAGTAAACAAAAAACAGCCGTTTCTAAAGACTTTTTGCCAATGTAAATGACTTTCGCCGCTAACCACTAAGGCTTTTTTAGCGGCGCCAGTGTAAATGCACTATTAGCTATCATAGGAGAAAATATCGCCCTCAATAATAGTCAAGTTAACAGCATTTTTTACAACTTTGTTGCATCACAAAAGACAAGATAGATATTGACATTCCCCTTCAAAAATTGGATGCCACGCCCCCTGATTCCGCCACCATCCACCTTTCACCAAGAAATTTGAAACGCCTATAGTTTTCACATTTTTTGGGCTAGAGCCACCAAATTTTGTGTGAAGATAGATATTGACGTTCCCCAAAAAATGCATCAAAATTTTAAATGCCACGCCCCCTGATTCCGCCCCCATCCCCTTCTTCATAAAATTGGAAACGCCTATAGTTTTCACATTTTTCGAGCTAGAGTCACCAAATTTGGTAGGAAGATATATGGTGACATCTTCAAAAGGTCTGCATCAAAAATTTGGATGCCACGCCCACCTCTGCCCCACACTGTTTAAAATCGGAAATTTCGATATCTCTTATAGTTTTTTAGCTAGAGCCCGTAAATTGGGTAGAAAGATAGAAGGCAGCATCAACCAAAGATCTGCATAAAAATTTTGGATGCCACGCCCACCTAAGCCACCCGCCTTATAAAATCGGAATCGGCTATATCTTTAACAGTTTTTGAGCTAGAGCCACCAAACTTGGTAGGCAGATAGATAGTGACAGTTAAAAACATTTGATTCAAAAATTTGGATGCCACACCTACCTCGGTCGCCCACCTTTTAAATTTGGGAGTTAAGTTATCTTCCACAGTTTTTGAGCTAAAGTCACCAAATTTGGTAACATGATAGGTGGCGATGTTTACCACATGGGCCACTCCCTTCGCCCCTGCATTCCCCCTTATCAACAATTCTTTTACTGGTATCAAAGTATTCCGCAGTCGGTTGCGTCCGACTGCAACGTTTTTACTTGTTTTTTAGTGCGTTTATTTGGAGAAAATAAATATATATAAATGCATAATATAAGAAGAGAATTTATTGCATTTCACATATATGTGTGTACGCACTTGTCTATAAGAAGAGTTAATTTTTGTTAGAGTTATCGAATTTATCGGTTTGCCGATGCGGTCCGTATGTGGTAAAATATATGTTTGAAAAATATAAGAACCAATTTTATTACATGTCACTTTATACAAAATAATGTATTTATATATTTATAATAATCGATCAATTTGGTAATGGGGCCAGAAAATAATAAGGGTAGTCAATAGGTGAAACACAACTTGACCTGTATGTTATTATTATTATTATTATTATGATGTTGTGTAGGCGTTCACTTGTACTTTTCAGATTTATCGATAACACTTTTACAAATGTTGATTTAATTTATATTAATTCATTGTTCGATCTATGTAGATCTAGAGGGCTCTATAGTGCAGTATTTCAGCAGATTTTATGGAAAAGAAAACAAGAGTGTATTACTCTAAGAGAATTCGGCTATTTTTATTATAGCAACTATTTGAATTTATTTTTATTTTTATTTTGTGTATTCAAATTCACAGAGAAATCTTGGTTGAATAAATTATATATATTATTATTATTATTTAGCAAAAATTGAAAACAGACTGACAGAACGAGCGTTTTTTTGTTTGTTTGTTTTTAAAATTTATCGATAACATCACAGAAAGATTATATTCATTTATTTATTTATTATTAATTAAAAGGAGACAATAATTTGGTTTGTGTGGTGTGTGTATATATATATGTATGCATTTAATACACATTCACAAATTGAGGTAGAGAAGTGGTCAACAACAACAGCAGCAGCGGCAACAAACAGGCAGTAGGCAGAAGTGTGCGTTAGCACCGTATAAAGACACCAACCAATGGCCAAAAACAAAAGCAAAATAAGCAAACGGACAGACAATAGGGCAACCATTTTTGTTCAGAGCCGGTTAATGAGGGAACACATTTAGGCACGTATGTGCCGTTTGACTATGGATTATCGAATGTTCTTTATTTCGGACCCAGTCCGTTTCCAAACCTTAAAGTATATTATGTATTATGTAATGTACATATATATATCGCGAGCGGTCAAAGCGTGAGAATGCTGACGCGGCTATGATTGTGCCCGCTGCATTCTCGTGCGATCATATTACCAGCCACTTGAAATGTGCTGGATGTTTATGTAACAACAAAGCTTCGTTCTTTGGCATATGTTTACGTTATGTTTATATGCAGCAACAAAGTGTTGCTGTTCAATATATTTGAAGTACTTTGAGTACAGTTTACCCTCCTTTTTAAAAATAGCGGAATATTCTATGAAGTTATTTTAAGTATTATATTTCTATTGTAGTAGGAGGTATAAACATATGTTCTTATCGATACCTTGATCGATACAAAGCTGTTAAGTGCAACCATGCATTACACTTTAACATGAATATGATCGATACATAGAAAGTGCAACTAAGCATTACGCAGCAACAGAGTGATGAAGAATGAGATTAAGCTACAAAGGTATTCGGCAAGCAATAAATATATCATTATAAAGAAATTAATAAAAAAGATAAAAACCAAACGAACGTCTACAATTCAGAAGTGGGATCAACAATACAAAATGAGCGACATAAACATTAACGATTTTAAAGCAGTACAACTTAAGAAGTGGCTGTCGGCTTTGAAATTGCCAACAGTCGGCAGAAAGGCGGAGTTAGTAGCCCGGTTGAACCAAGTTTCGCCTAGTTTACGCGGAAGTGCACCTGAACTGGAGGTCGACGAAGAGCGTGAAGCAGCAGATGGTCCATTAAATTTGTCTATGATGGACAACACAGATAATACCAGCGGTGATGGCGACTTCGACAATGAAAGCGGTGGCGACGGCGGCAGCAACGTGGGACAGCAGGATGCAGGCGTGGAGGAGGCAACAACATGAGAGTGAATTGGTGCATATTATTAGAGAGCTACAGGCGGAAAACAACGCAAATAAAAAAATCATAAGCGAGTTGCAGCAGAAAATTGGCGCGACAAATATCAGTTTTGGCGGCACAAGCGGCGGCGTCAGTGGCAACGCTGCGAATACAAATAGTGGCAACGCTAATAGCGAGGATGGCAGCGCTGGACATAACAACGATCGCAATACAGTAGACGGCGCTGGTAGCAGTATGATAGATGGCGCTGGTCATGAAAACAGTTTGGGAGAGGATGGCAGCGCTAACAACACAGATGTTGAAAAAAGCGCAAAAACAGACGCAGATCAGCTGAAGATGACGCAGGCCAAATTGTCAGCCAAATTTTTGGCATTGGCCAAGGAATCAATGCTGGAGTTTAATGGCGACGGCAACGTACAGAATTGGGTTATGCAAATAAAAAACATGGGCAAATTCTATAACTTGGATGAGGCGAGTTTGCACATGTTATTGATCATGAAGCTGAAGGGAAGTGCACAGCGTTGGTTACAAGCGAACTCGACTCGCATGTTGGAGCCGTTTGCTGAAATATGTGAGCAGCTTATCATGGTGTTCGGGAGCAACGCAAAAAAATCAGAAATGAGGCTGAAGTTTCAGGAGCGCATGTGGCAATGCAACGAAAACTTTGTCACTTATTTCGAAGAGAAAATTACACTGGCGCAGAAAATAAGTATCGACGAGGAGGAATTATTGGAGCAGTTAATCGAAGGAATACCGGGAAAGACTATGCGTGACCAAGCACGTATACAATGTTTTGCAAATCCCGAAAACGTGTTAAAAGCATTTGAAAAAATAAGTTTGCCAAGCAAGGAAATAGTGAGGGAGAAGACAAATGTAGCTTCGAATCAGCGTAAGGAGAAAGATGCTATGAGATGCTACAACTGCAACGCTAGAGGGCATTGGGCAAGAGACTGCCGAAAGCCGAAACGCGAACCAGGATCATGCTACGAATGTGGTAAAATGGGACACTACATTGCACAGTGTCCAGTACTGAGTGGAGAAGGGGCGAACAATTTCGTAAGATATTTTAAAATATTTTTTAAAGCAAATCCTAAATTATTTTTGTCTACAGAATGCCTCATAGACTCTGGCAGCGCGATATCTTTAATAAAAATTTCGTT
This sequence comes from Scaptomyza hsui, assembly GCA_018152825.1. Taxonomy (NCBI): domain Eukaryota; kingdom Metazoa; phylum Arthropoda; class Insecta; order Diptera; family Drosophilidae; genus Scaptomyza; species Scaptomyza hsui. The sequence continues at coordinate 5,317,457 of JAECXO010000287.1, read as the reverse complement.
TGTTCCTAAGAATATTATATTACATCCAGTATTAAAATCCTATTACGGCCTGAATAGAAGCACTGAGCATAGAATACATAGAGACCTTAAATCGACTCAAATCTTATTGCCGTCAAAATGTTAAACATCCGATCCAGGAAGAAGAAGAGTCGAAAACTTAACAGACAGAGCTGGCCGCGCAGAAGCGCAACGTCATTCTGTTTCTTGCTCTGCTGTAAGCAACACAACGGACTTGGGCTGGAGCTAAAGTCGCGTGTATGTATGCGTGCATATGTGAGCGAGCAGTTAGTCACACGGACACATGACACACAACAGAAGCACAGTTCTGAATACTCTTTCGGAATCTGTGTGCATCTTTTGTATGTAAATACTGAAATAAAATGTAGTTGTGTTGCAAAATTGTTTGCTAGTGTCATATAGTTAATATCTCGAAAGAGTATGTATGAACAGATAGTGTCTTTTTTAGGTTTTTGTAGGCAGATATAAATGCGCGCAAATTTTGAATTTGAACATTGGCAATCGACATCAAATATGTATTTACTTTCAAGGGTCGAAAATACATAATTATATGTATAAATAAAATATAAATAATGATTAGACAAATGATTAATTATGCTCCTCTTAACGATTTAAATGTATTTTAATAATTAATAAAAAAAATATAATAATAATATAAATTTTATTCGTATCCTCAACTTGTTATAAAATTGCTGAAAATTCTAAAAGTTGAGGCAGGTCAAAACTAACAAGACAATTGCGACGCAATACATAAAAATGTGCTGCCTTTTCATACATGTACACACACACACATGTATATGCTGTGCTGAGCAAACGAAACAAAATCACAAAAATCTCGGCAATGCTAGCCCACCAAAAAATGAAGCCAGCGCAAGTGCAAGTATACTCAAATGTATTTTTACCGTTACTTGCATTCCGATGGTGCGCTCTCTACCCTCAAAACACTAGTCGGGCTGCTGCAAACGAACAGCAACTGAAACAAAAGCATCTGCAATTGCTGCTGTCTCGCTCTCTCATCATTGAAGAGCGGCCAAGAAGGCACTAACACATACATGTCATGTGTCCGTGTGACTAACTGCTCGCTCACATATGCACGCATACATACACGCGACTTTAGCTCCAGCCCAAGTCCGTTGTGTTGCTTACAGCAGAGCAAGAAACAGAATGACGTTGCGCTTCTGCGCGGCCAGCTCTGTCTGTTAAGTTTTCGACTCTTCTTCTTCCTGGATCGGATGTTTAACATTTTGACGGCAATAAGATTTGAGTCGATTTAAGGTCTCTATGTATTCTATGCTCAGTGATAGAAGCCAACTTGAAGTGTATGGAAAAATTTTATGTTATGTTTTGAAAAATTCAATAAAAGTTTATTTTGAGTTGATCGTAGTTGCGGAAGAGTCTATGAGTCATAATGTTGTTGTGGGGCGGGACTTTACGGATGCATGTGGTATGGGCATGAATACATCTGTCCTTGATGCGGTTGCGGCAAATAATGAAAGGAAGAAGATAAATGTATCGAACAAGTATTAAGAAAAAACAATAATGTTAGGCAAGTGACGCGAAATGATAAGAAAGATGCTAGTGTTTTGAAAAACGGTTTAGATAAAGATTTAGTTATGGATAGTGGGTTAGTTGAGGATACTGAAGTTATGAATCAGAGTTTAGAAAGAGATGTAGTTATGAGCAGCTTGTTAGGTGAGGATGCAGCTGACGTTGAAGAAAGTTTTAATAAAGAGCTGTTATGTATAAATGTTGTGGATGAAGGATTCGAATGTAGTTGTGGGGAAAATGTGGACTGTCAAACAAGATTGAAGTTTGATAAAATGTTTGAGGAAGCGTATTTAAAAGCAGAAAGACCAAGTGAACCATTGATAAAATGTGAAATAAAGATATGTTTAGAAAACTCAAAGGCGTTTAGTTGTTCACCTAGGAGACTTTCTTATACCGAGAAAGAAAAATTACAACAATTATTAGATGAGTATCTAGTAGGAGGAATTATACGGCCCAGTGATTCTGAGTATGCTTCGCCTATTGTGTTGGTAAAAAAAAAACTGGAGATTTACGATTATGTATTGATTACAGGAAATTGAATAAAATATTAATAAGGGATAACTATCCTTTACCGTTGATAGATGATTTGTTAGACAAACTGGTGAATAATACGGTTTCCTCACTAGCACTTTGCATCAGCTGTAACAGCAATTATCGATAGCAAGACGGAGAGCTGTCCTCACGCTCTACATCTTCATCTTCATCAAAGTGACAGTAGTTAGTGAAAAAAGTGAAACGTAAAATAATGGACGGTTTGTTAAATGCTGTTTTGGAGAACGACGCAAAATTGGAGGCGCTACTAATGCAAAATTTATGTGGGTCGACAAGCTCGATACAAAATTTCACCCAGAACGTTCGTGGCGTCTGGAAATATGTACGTTATATATCCCATACTGCAAAAAGAAGCATTTCATTTTATAAAACTATGTTTGATAATATACATAGAACCGATTTGGAAGTTTTTGGGAGAAGGATGTGCCGCAGAACTCTGATGAATTCTTTAAACAAAGTTTTAGGTGTGAAAGGCGGGTGTTTGAAATGTTGGTAGCCCTATTGCCTGGGATTGCAAAGAGGGACACAACATTTCGGTTGTCAATACCACTTGACAAGCGCATCGCCATTGCCCTATATTCTTTGGGATCATCTGCCGAGTACCGAACAGTTGGAAGACTGTTCGGAATATCCAAAACGATTGTTGGCTCAATTTTAATTGAATTCTGCCAAGAAGTAATATCCAAGTTGGCAGATTTATACATGGCGCCGGACTTCTTGACACAAGAAAAAGTGGTGGACTGTGTAAAGGGTTTTGAAAACCTGGGTTTTCCACAATGCTTTGGAGCAATGGGTAAATTTTGTGCAAGGTAAAAAATTCATATATAATCTAAATGTACCCTCCAATTACAGACGGTTGCCATATTGAAGCCAAACCTCCGGCAGAGCACGCAACTGACTACCGTAATTATAAAGGATGGTACTCAACTATTTTGTTTGCTCTGGTCGATTATCGGTAAGTTGCTGCATAGTATCCATAGTAAATAAACGGTTAAATTAATACAATTAACAGTTACAGATTCACATATATTAATGTTGGTGTTCCTGGTCGAGTTCACGATTCACAAATATTTGAGCAATCATCATTAAAGAGGAAAATAAGTGGATCAAGTTTGTTCGAAGACAATTCGAAACAAATAGGTGGAGTCAGCATACCTGTTTACTTTTGGGGGACTCGGCCTTTAAATTTACAAAATCGGTCATGAAACCGTACCCATTTTTTTTAGAGGCTTCAGAGGAGCAACGCGCATTTAATTACCACCTCGCAAAAGTTCGACGAGTAGTGGAGAATGCGTTTGGACACCTTAAAGCTCGATTTCGTCGAATAGGTAGAGGGCTGGAAAATGCTCCAAAAAACAACACAAACATTATAATTTGTTGCTGCATTTTGCACAATTTCTTAGTACACACAATAGCAACATACCAAAAAAAAACTGGGAAACAGAAGTGCCGATTGAACGATTTCAGCCTGATCATGCTTCACAGCTTGGCAACACCAATGATGTTGCTGAAAATATTAGAAGTGCTCTGGCAACATATTTTAATAACAATGTTTAATATAAATAAATGAAGTTTAGCTACACACTAAAACAATCAAACTTCATATAATTTTAATATTTCTTCGTGGAAAGTTTTGTTGTCATTCACAACTTGCTTAAACAACTTAACTTTTTCCCTTTCCAGCTCTAACTTTTCCATTTCTATTTCTAGAAATTCACTAGTTACGTTGCGCTTGCGTTTTTTTGCAGTCTTCTTGGGAGTGTCATCTTCATGTTCTCCTGTCTCCAAGAGCGCCACTGGTTCGGCAAACCCACTATCACTTTCCCTCATTTGGTTTCGAAAGTTTACTGATTGTGATTTGCCTAATATGGCACTCATTAATTCAAAATACTCCCAAGTTGAGGGTGCCCCACCAGATGGACCAACCTTGGCAAGCTCTGTCCTATAAACAAATTATGAATTAATTGTTAAAAAGTTAAAATACACAACTATGTAACTCAACGTACTTATACTTTCGCTGCAAGTTGTCTATTTTGGTTTTAACTTCCTTGCACGATGGCCCAAATTTTTTTTAGTTTTTCCGCCATCTCCATGTATATGTGTTGGTTTTTTCGAGTGCCTCGCAAACCAGTTATATTCTCCTCCCAAAGGTTGAGCAACACCAGCGTGGCTTCCTCGCTCCACATATATCTTGTATCTTCTCCTAGAACAGATGCAATCATTCATTTTCTTCAATAATAAAAATCTAATTATAATTTAATTTCTTACCGTCGTTTGCCATTTTAAGTATGTATTTACTGAATTAGTGGTGTAACTTTGCCGATTATATTAATAACCGTACATAACAGAGTATCGTCTACAAAATCGAGTACTGTTAACACCAGAAGTACTCACATCTTGCTAAGACGGCACCGTCTCCCACCTCTAGCACCCATACAATTTGTATGGGAGATGTTCTCCATCTTTGCCTGAGATGCAAAGATGTAAGATGGAGGCCTAGTGAGGACAGGGCATAAGACTGTTTTTTCGAAACTTGATCTTAAGAATGGATATTTTCACGTTAGGGTAAATGAGGAATCTATTAAATACACATCATTTGTCCCACCGTTGGGGCAATTTGAATTTAGAAGAATGCCAATGGGATTAAAAAATTCACCGGCAGTTTTCCAAAGATTTGTTAATAAAATATTCGCGGATTTGATAAGGGAGGATAAGGTTATAGTCTATGTGGATGACATTATGGTGGCCAGTGCAGATATGAATGAACATTTAAATACATTGAAGGAAGTGTTTGTGAGATTAGTTCAAAATAGGTTAGAGCTACGCTTAGATAAGTGTGAATTTATGCAGGAGAGTATTAAGTATTTGGGATTTTGTATTACAAATGAGGGTATTATGGCAGATAATAAGGGTTTAGAAGCGGTAAAAAATTTTCCAATTCCGGACAAAACACAAACGGTGCAAAGGTTTTTAGGGTTGTGCTCGTATTTCAGAAGATTTATAAAAGATTTTTCAATCATAGCCAAACCATTGTATGACTTGTTGAAGAAAGATAAACAATTTGTATTTTCAGAAAATAAATTAGAGTGTTTTAATATCATGAAAGAAAAGCTTATACAGGCACCGGTTATAGCGATTTATGACCACAGGGACGAGGTTGAATTACATTGCGATGCTAGTGCCATTGGGTTTGGTGCAGTATTAATGCAGAAGAAAAAGGATGGCAAGCTACATCCGATATTTTATTTTTCAAAGAGGACGACTGAAGCGGAAGCAAAATACCACAGTTTTGAGCTTGAAGCATTAGCAATTACAGGGACGAAAACTTAAGATTATGACTGATTGCAATTCGTTAGCGCTCACGCTTAACAAAGTCGAGTTAAATCCCAGAATTGCTCGATGGGCACTAGAACTACAAGAATTTGAGTATGAGTTAGTTCATAGAGCAGGTGATAGAATGAAACACGTAGATGCTTTAAGTCGAAGCACCAACATTATGATAATTGAAACAAACAGTTTTGAGGATAATTTAGTCATTTGTCAATCAAAGGATCCAAAAATAAAGAATATTAAAAAAATGTTAGAAAAAAGAGAGCACAAGTTGTTCGAAATGAGGAATGGAATTGTGTATAGAAAGGCAAGTGATAATAGGCTACTGTTTTATGTACCGGAGGACATGGAAGGACACGTGATGTATAAATATCACAACGAGTTGGGGCATATGGGGAGAGATAAAATGATTGACAGTAATTCGAAGAGTTATTGGTTTGCTAATATGAAGGACAAAAGTACTAGTCACATTGAAAATTGTTTAAAGTGTGTGGCTTTTTCACCAAAGTCGGGAAAAAAGAAGGATTTTTAAAAAGCATACCCAAAGGTGATAGGCCATTTGATTTAATACATATTGATCACTATGGACCAGTAGCGGCAGGTAGAGCAAATAAACATATTTTGGTTATAGTCGATGGGTTTACAAAGTTCGTTAGGTTGTATACAATAAAAACGACATCGACAAAGGAAGTAATAAAAACATTGGAAGATTATTTTAGAGCTTACAGCAGGCCAAAATGTATAGTATCGGATAGAGGTAGTTGCTATACAGCAAATGAATTTGAGCAGTTTTTAGATCAGCTAAATATAAAACACATAAAGATAGCTACGGGATCTCCGCAAGCAAATGGACAAGTGCAGAGAATTAATAGAACGTTAGGACCTATGATAGCTAAGTTAACAGATGTGGAGAAAGGATGTCACTGGGATTCAACAATTCAGCAGGTGGAATATGCAATCAACAACACAATTCATCGAAGCATAAAGCAAAGTCCGAGTAAAATGTTGTTTGGTGCAGAGCAAAGAGGAGAAATTGTGGATGAATTAAAAGAAAGATTGGAAAAGGAAAATACACCAACTGATAGTAGGAATTTAAAAGAAATTAGGAAGGTAGCAGTAGAGAATCAGAAAAGAGCTCAAGATGACAATAAAAAATATTATGACAAAAGTAAAAAGAAACCGAGTGAATATAAAGAGGGTGATTTTATTATGGTAAAGAATTTTGATAGTACAGTTGGAGTGTCGAGAAAGTTAATACCAAGGAGTAAAGGGCCTTATGTCATAGGCAAGGTTTTAAGGAATGACAGATTTTTAATAAAGGATGTTGAAGGGTTTCAAATTGGTCGCAATCCGTATCAGGGCGTTTGGAGTGCCCAGAACATTAGGCATTGGATAAAAAGGAATAAGTAAAACCCTGTAAATTAACATATTAAATCTGTGCAATATACAATGTTTATATTAGTAAATTAACTTATTACTTTGTAAATAATAATAAGATATACTGTAAGTAAAAATTACTTTAGACAAACTGGGATCAGGAGATCCAATAGTCAGGATGGCCGAGTTGTAGTAGGAGGTATAAACATATGTTCTTATCGATACCTTGATCGATACAAAGCTGTTAAGTGCAACCATGCATTACACTTTAACATGAATATGATCGATACATAGAAAGTGCAACTAAGCATTACGCAGCAACAGAGTGATGAAGAATGAGATTAAGCTACAAAGGTATTCGGCAAGCAATAAATATAACATTATAAAGAAATTAATAAAAAAGATAAAAACCAAACGAACGTCTACACTATTTAGTATTATTATTATTTATATTATTATTATTACTACTATTTTTTTATTTTTATTTTTTTTTTTGTATATTATTATTTTGTTTAAAATGATTTTATTATATTGTGGTTGATCAGACCGACAATTTATAAGATTTTGCTCGAGCTAATCTGTTCTAAATAATTTTAGTCTGTTTTTATGTACTATTTGATGTTTTTTCTTACCCACGTCTATCTTTACGTTGTTTCTATCTTCTATGTTTATTACTTTAAATGGTCCTAAATATTTACTTTCTAATTTATGAGCAGTCTCATTTTTTTGTAGTACTAAAGATCCTATTTCTAAACTTATGTCATTTAGTTGTTTGTCATATTCTATTTTTCGCTTTTGTTTTTCTAAGTCTATTAATATTTTTGCTCTTTTATAAGCTGTTTCTAATCTAAACTTAAATTCTTTAGCGTAGTCATCTAAATTATATATAGGGTCAATATTATCTATATTAAATTCTGTGAACTGTCTAGGTAATCTACCGTAGACGAGTTCTCACGGGCAGTATTCGTGTACTGTTAATGGGGTTGTATTGAAACAATAGGTGAAATAATTCAACCATGTGTCCCAATCATCTTTGTCAATCGAGATATACGATCGAATAAATTCATTGAAAGTTCGATGACTTCTTTCAATTGTTCCTAAAGTCTGGTGGTGGTGTGCAGTTGAATGTATATTATTTATTTTCATATACTTGCACAAGTCATTAATAAGGGAATTTTTGTATTCAGTACCCATGTCCGTTATGAACGTCTTCATTGGACCGTACTTTAATACAAAAAATTCAAATATACCTTTAGCTACTGTTTTCGCATTTTTGTCTGTTACTGGTATTGTATCTAGATATTTGGTGAGATCACATATTATTGTTATAGCGTACTCATTTCCATTCTCTGTACGAGGTAATGGACCAATATCTATTAAGACAATATCAAATGCTGAGCTTGGGGTATTTGTAATTGTCATTGGTGCTTTCGTATGTGTTGTAGTTTTTGCTTGTTGATATTTTATACAAGTTTTTACATACTTTGTTATTGTTTTGGTCATTTGAGGCCAATAATAGTATATCATTATTTTTAACAGGGTACGCGTAATTCCTGTATGGCCTCCTTCTATAGGATCATCATGATATTTCAACAGTATTGCTTTTATATGACCTTCGTAATTTTTGTCTATTTGTGTCATCTTGTTTAGTAGCGCTACTTTTATTTTGTTTAAATATTTATTGCCCATATTTTTAAATTCATTGAGTGATACAAATTTTAAAATTTGTTCACTTGGTGACATCTGTAAGTTAACGATTTTATGTAATCCGGCTTCTGAATTAAGCCTTTGAAAAAATTGACCTAAATCTAATTTTTCATTAGAGTAATAATCATTAACTGGAAATTGTGAAATAATTCGTTTTCCCTTTTAAGCAAACAATTATTTTAACCGAATTGTATTTTCACAAATTTCTTTGCATCATTATTGCTAATGACTTCATAGACATTGGGCTCTTTTTCTTTCTTTTGCAATATAGTTTTTTCATCTGCGCAGATGTTTTTCTGTCGTTTTGATGATCTCGTTTGGACCATCAATATGTTCCTATTCAATTCAATCAATGATTCTATGGTTATTCTTGATAATGCGTCTGCTATGTGATTATCTTTCCCCTTGAGATATTCTACTGTGAACTGATATTCTTCTAAATCTAGTCTCATTCTTGTTAATTTAGATGTCGGATTTTTTATTGCAAATAAGAATGTTAGTGGTCTATGGTCTGTTTTAACTAAGAAATGCCTGCCATAAACATATGGTCTGAAGTGTTTTATTGCCCAGTGAATAGCAGCTAATTCCTGCTCTGTAGTTGATTTGTTGCTTTCTCCTTGTGTGAAAGCTCGAGAAACGTATGCAATTGGCAATTGCATACCGTTTAGTGTTGGGTTGTTCAAGAGTGAGTGAGCAAAAAAGAGTTGTTCATCGAACTGAACAAGTGAACAATGTTCCGTACTAATTGTTCTTTTTTGCTCACTTGCTCACTTGCTCTTTTGTTCTTGTTCTCGTTCCTATTGCTCATTTGCTCACAACTCACTTGCTCCCTTTAGCTCATTAGTTCTTTTTGCTCAGCTGTTCTTTCGGTATTTAGTTCATTTTTTCACAGAGGTTATTTTTTCACCGTTCATATGATGGTTTCAGTTCATTTCCGGCTGTTATATCTTAGCGCCAAAAACAAATAATTTTAATGCAAATTAATAAATAGTATTTAAAATGTCTCTGATCCGCAAACATAGTAATATATGGATTCACTTTACTGATTTGGGCAACGCGCAAGCGAAATGCAAGTACTGCAACTCAGCTTTAAGCTGTAAGTCGCAAAGCAACTTGTCTCGGCACCTGCGAAGTAAGCACCCGTCAGCAATGGAGCCCGTTGTCCGACAAAGTCAGGAAAATGTTGTTCTAGTTAACACACAGCCAAAAATCACAACTCTTGCCTATAGGCCTGTGTCGGAGAATCAAAGCCAACAATTAGATCGGCAAGTGGTAAAAATGATTGCCAAGGGAAATCATGCACATCATAGAAAAAATATTTTTGTTATTTTATTAATATTTTTTAATTTGTTATTTGTTAAAGGTTTGCACCTATGAAAAAGTAAAAATATAAATATATTTTGTTTATATTTGTTATAGTAATGTGGTTTTGATTAAGTGATAAATAAACTTAAAATGTAAAAGAACAACGGCCGGTTTAAAGCAAAAGAACAACAGCTCTTCTGATCAACTTGACTGAACAAGTGAGCAACAGAGCAACTGAGCAACTTAAGTGAACAAGAGAGCAACTGAGCAACTTGAATGAACAAGTGAGCAATGTGAGCGAGTTGACTCTTTTAAAAAAAAAGAACAAGTGAACATGTTCTTCAAAATGAGCAGTGTTTACCCAACACTAATACCGTTGTACTCTTGAGTTAGTACGGCACCACATGCATGTTTACTTGCATCTGTGGTTATGCAAAATTCTTTGCTGAAATCAGGGTATTGCAACAATGTAGGCTTCATTAATGCCTTTTTTAAGTATTAAAATGCATCTTCGCATTCTTTTGTCCATTCGAATTGGACATTTTTTCTGCACAATCTGGTTAAATGACGTGAATTTTGTGCGAAGTTATGAATAAATTTTCGGTAATAATTACAGAACGCGACGAAACGTCGTGCGCTATCCGCATCAGTAGGGGTTGGATAGTTTTTAAGAACATCATATTTTTTGTCATCAGGGAGGATGCCATGGTCTGTGCACTTAAGCCCAAGAAATGTAACCTCGTGCATGAAAAAGGAACATTTCTCTGGATTTAGTTTTAGGTTGTGTTTTCTACACAGGTCAAAAATATCTGACAAATTTTTAAACATGTGTTGTACTGAACTGCCAACTAGGTCATCCATGTAGAGAAATGCTTGGGATGGCTCAAGGCCAGAAAATGCGAGTGTCATCATTCGCATAAATGAATTTGATGCTATCTTAAGACCATATGGTAATCGCGTGAAGCGATAAGAACCGGAGTTCGTTGAAAATGATGTTATATTTCTAGATTTCTCATCTAGTTCTATTTGGTGAAATCCTGACATGAGATCGAGACATGAAAAATATTGTGCTCGTCCTAACTGGTCTAAGATTTCTTCTATTCTTGGCAGTGGGTATTTATCTGCCAAAAGTTTTTATTTATTTGGCGATAATCAACTACTAAACGCCATTTTTTCTCCTTTGAGTTTGGGAGAGATTTCTTGGGTACCAAGAGAAGTGGGCTATTATATTTAGAAATTGATGGCTCAACTATACCATCTTTTATTAACTTTTCGACCTGTCTGTTTATTTCCGGTTTTTCGGTTTCAGCATTTCTATAATTTTTTATATAAACGGCTTTTTTATCTGCTAATCTCAATTTTTGTTTATAGAAGTTATTACTTGATATTGGTTCTGTTTCTAGACAAAATATGTCACTGAATTTGGTACATAAATCAGTTAACATTACTTTGAATTGGTCTGGGAATGTCAATTTGTCTATCACTTTGTTAGTTCTATTTTTTGAATTTTCTTTAGTTTGAATTTCGTAATCTTCTATTGACTCGAAAGTAATTTTGGGGTTTTGAATTTTTATATTTTTATCTGTTGTATTTAAAATACGGACTATTGCACTATTACTTTCAACAATACTGTTCGCTATTATTACCCCAAGATGTGTTTCCTGGTTTGGTATTAATACAGTATTTTCAGTAGTCCGAAGCATGATTTGTCTCATTACTTCTGATCTTGCTGGCAATAATATTGAATTATCAATATCATTGTGTAATAGTGGTACATGCATGTGATAATTTAGTGACTGTGGTTTCATGATGAATTCATCATTTTGTTAATCTAATATGCAATTGTATTTTCTAATGAAATCTAGTCCAAGAATTCCATCGCATGGTATGGGAAATTCATTATGAACTATTTGGAATTCGTGACTGATTTCGAAGTAATCGAAAAGTAGGTCAATTGGTGACTGTCCAATTGATTGGATTATTCCCTGTCCAATTCCTGTTATATTAGTTTTATAGTTTTGATTTATATGTGAGTCTAAATTGTTATTTTTTAATATTGAGACATTTGCTCCTGTATCTATTAATAATGTAAGTGATACATTATTTTTCTGGTTTTGGATTTTAATGATGCTACTGAGACTAAGATTTATATTCAGTATTTTTACTGTTGGTTGCTCAAGGGGGCTGGTTAGTTTTCCGAGTTACTTTGTGTAACTCGGACCAAGATTTGCTGTCCACGGCCTCTATTTTGGTCGCCTCTGTACGAGCCGCCTCGAGAATTACCTCTACCATAATTGTATCGGTTGCCGTTATTGTTGTTATTTCTGAAGCCGCCTTGCTATGAGGTCGGCCCCTGTAGTTACCTCTGCCGCGGCTTCCGCCACGTTGAGAGTAATTTTGGTAGTATAGGACAGTGTTGGTGTTTCAAGTTGCTTCGGTGCAACTGTCGACAAATTTTGAAATGGCATCATTCATATTGTTGAATGTGCCAGCTTGCATGATGAGTTTTACTCTATCAAGAGCGCAATTCTTCGTCATGGCTTTGACAGCTAAATTTGTGCTGTATTTGGTGGCCATATCTGATGTTAAACCATCATTAATATATGCACCTTCTAAAGCCCTTTTAAGTTACTCAACTTCTTGTGTATAAGTGTTGGCAGTTTTACTTTTCTGTTGTAGATTCAGGAGTTTGGCTGATAATATTTCAACCGATTCTCCTTTTATTGTTTTTGTTAATTTTGCGATGATTTGAGCAATAGTGTTTTCATTGCTAATCAAATTTCTCGCGTGTCCCTTCAGTTTTGTTTTAATAAGGCTTATTGCCGTTGTTTCATGTTCGCCTTTTAAAGAATCTACTAGATTCAATGCGTCTATAAAACTCTGTAGGTTTCCAGCTTTTCCATCATACACTGATAGTATGGAGGAGGCTGTTTTAATAAACTCAATCGTTGTTTGAGTCATTGTGGAGCTATTTTTTTGTGTGTTTGAATTTTCAATTTTTGGTTCTAAAGTGTTTGTTGGCATTAAAAGTGTTTTTTCGTCGAATGACGCTGGTTTGTCTAATGAATTAGGCAAATGGGTTTCTAATTTGTGTCTAATGGAAATGTATTTTATCTGTTCTTTTAATGCAGATAAAAAATCTATTGTTTGCTGTAAATAAATTTGGTTTAGTTTTAATGCGTTTTCGCATACTAGTTGTTGACAACGATTGAAAGTATCTATTAAGATATTGAAATTTTAGCTCGACCATAATTTGTCTTTTCCTTTTTATTTATTTTTTTTTGTCATGTATTAACGAAATTTATTTTTATATTGATTTCTGTTCTTTTACAAATTCATTATTTCTTACTATTATTCAGTATATTTTCATTTTATTTTTTTTTATATTTTGTCCAGATCGTTTGCTTTACTAAGATATTTTTTATTTAAGCATTTATTATGCTGTTTGTATATTTTGAAAAATAAGTTTGTTACTATTACAATAGTAATTACAATGAGTAGTACGTTAATTAAACGCAAATCGATCTGTTCGACTTCAACTTTATTTATTACATTAGCTGTTGAGTCTACTGATTTAGTGTCTATGAGACCCATTTTGGGTGTGTTAATTTCTTTTATATTTTGCTCAAAATTTATAATATAATTTTCATCTGTTTTACTTATTCTATTGTCCCACATATGGGTAACAGTTTTTGATATAATTAATTTTTTTTAATTTTACAATATCCTACGCGCGATTTTACAAATATTTTTTTTTTAAACATCAAATATATACATCGTAGTGCAATCAAAAAAATAATGCAACGCAGTGCAAAGGTAAAAAAATTATGCGTTCTCGGAAACGCTATCGGTTCGCTTATCCGCGGTCTGGCTTGATACGCCAGACGGGGCCGGTGCTGGCTGCACAGGTGTACTCACAATGCGGTGAGTTTAGTGGTCCCTCGCAGTCCTTCGGGCAGAGTTTCGGTCTCTTCGGCAGTTGCTTTGGGTTTAATTAATTTCACGTTGTTTATTACTTGTATATTAGCTGAGTAAGTTGCGTGTATTAGGTTTCTCTCTTCGAGACTTGTTTTCAAATAGTCAAGCTCGGACTGCAATTTTTGCTGCTGCCATTGTTGTTGTCGCCGCCGTTGCTAGTGTTGTTGCCGTCGCTGCTGTTGCTGTTTTTGTTGCCGTTGCTGGTGTTGTTGATGCCGTTTAGTTCGTTGACGAAGTCGGCGGTCTGCCTACCTCGCATTAATATTACGATTATTGTCATTGGTTTTGTTTCTATTCATGGTTAATTTTTTCGGCCTTTATTGTTATTTCTTTTCGTTTATTTGCGGTTACTGTCTGTCAAGCTAATTTTTTTTCTCGTTTCATTTTCAAGCAGCCAAACTGTTAATTTAGCACTTTTTATGCACTGATGGAGTGCAACTCAATTTGTTCACTGTCGTTGCCTTTTTATTTAATAATTTTTCACACAATAATTTTCGTTCGCAATTGCCGTTGACTTCTTCGAGTGTTTCTACTTCGCTGCGCCTGCGGATCTGCGATGCTGTTGTCCTTGGTCCTCCAGGACCAATGTCACGGTCGCCATGTAGAATTGGTTAATGAGCGAACACATTTAGGCACGTCTGTGCCGTTTGACTATGGGTTATCGAATGTTCTTTATTTCGGACCAAGTCCGATTCCAAACCTTAAAGTATATTATGTATTATGTATATTTGTTGGAGAGCGGGTAATGTACATATATATCACGAGCGGTCAAAGCGTGAGAATGCTGACGCGGCTTTGATTGTGCCCGCTGCATTCTCGTGCGATCATATTACCAGCCACTTGAAATGTGCTGGATGTTTATGTAACAACAAAGCTTCGTTCTTTGGCATATGTTTACGTTATGTTTATATGCAGCAACAAAGTGTTGCTGTTCAATATATTTGAAGTACTTTGAGTACAGTATACCCTCGATATATGTGTATACTACAATACGTACATATGTATGTATGTATGTATGTGCACAGAAAGGCCACTGGTTTCACACTATATAAATATATGAAATTACATTTGTTCAAATGTAATAATTTAATTCATTTGAGATTACAAAATACCATCAATTATTTAATCAAATCAAATCGAAAAGATACCTTCTCTTGGCACCAATCAACTACTCACCCTAAATCAAAATTTTATCAAATCAAATCAAATCAAATCGAAAAAACACACAGGATCAGCGTGACCAGAGAAAATATATACATATACATATGGTGGTCAGAGTCGATTCTTCCTCATCCTCCTCCTCATCCAGCCGTATAAGTTCCAGTAATCAATTCAATTCAATTAATCCATTAACCACTATATCCAGCCTCAGAAAAAACGGTCATCAAATTTTTATCTAGCCAATATCTCCTTTTTTATATTCCACTTATCAATGTTTTCTCTCTTATTGCAAATACATTTGAATTTAATACATTTTTTAATTCATGATTTTCGATATTAATAAATCTCTTTGACTATTTGCCGTTCTGTGTAAGCGTGCAAAACCGTCCCTAACAAAGGAGCTGCCACATTGTTTGGTTAACAATAACTATTATTCGGAGTCTTTAATAGACCAATTTTAAAGACACTTTTTTGTGACAAATAAACATAAAAAAATCGTACTTTAAGGTAACAAAATTGCATGGTTGAGCAGTGTACAGTTTGTTGTAAATTTAACTAAGTTATTGCAGCAAACCTTTTTTTTATGAGGTGGCAACGGTGTTGAGGTGGCGGTGTTTGTTAGGTGTGTGAATGTCTACAGTAAGAAGGAGAATTTAATTTATGGAAAGCCATTGAGCAGCCAAAATGTCGTCCGGCCAAGGCAATCCGCAAACCACTCAAAGGCTTCGGCGATGCGAGGGTGCGGTGAGCTGAGGCAGCAGTTATCACTGCCTGGCTGGGGGGAGCTTTACACCACTCAAAGGCCTCGGCACTACGAGGGTGTGGAGCGAACCTAGGTAAGGAAAGGATGACTGGCGGAGGGGAGCCCCAAACCACTCAAAGGCTTCGGCACTGCGAGGGTGAGGGGCGAACCAATGCAACGGATGTCGCCCTGCCTTAAAACAAACGAATATACCGCATATCTACTCGCCTGTGAAGCAGTAGTATGATGCTTAGCTAAGGTGAGCTTTTTGCCACTCAAAGGCCTCGGCACTGCGAGAGCAAAAAGCAAACTATGGTTCGAGGTCCTTGGCAGCAAGGCTAAAATGCTATGGGTAGACTCCCCAGACATAAAAATCACGATGGATAAGACGGACGGAAAAACACGGGTTGGGATGTCAACCCAAACGTCGGTGGGAAAGGGTGCTACCACCGGCGGGCACGGGGGGGAGAAATCCTCTCTGCGTGTCGCCAGCAACCCCTCCGCACTGGTTGGAGCAGGCCAGGACGGTTGCAAAGCTACTGCCAATCCCAACATCACAAAACCCAAAATGTGGCGCGATACCGCAGTCCGTGGAGACTCGGATTGCGAATCACATGGAGGGTCTCCTACGTCAGAGGTTGAGGAGCCATGCCCTTGTGGCCCGAAGAGTACCAGTACCCCTAGTAGGGTCGGGCTCAAAAGGTCAAAGGAGGGTATGAAGGCCAAAGCCCAGTATAAGGCCGCCCTAAAGATCGGGGCGCGACTCGCGGACTGCAAGCGAGAACTCACACAAGATGAGATCCGCAGCAAGTGGGCCGACCAAAGGATCGAAGAGGGCAGGTCTCACTTCGAGAAAAAGGGGAACATGACGCCTGAGAACGCCGGTTTAACCAACAAGGTGAAGGAGCAACTGGCGGTCAGCGCTCCGCTGAAACCGAAAAAGCAGAGGTGCCAGCTAGCAAGCGGCCCTGCAAAAAGCCAGTGTCGCGAGCAAAGCCGACGGCCAGCGATGTAGCGAGGCGACATCTAGTCGTCGCGCTCATCGACCGGAGCGACCCAAACGGCAAAATGAAGCCCGAACAGTGGAAGAAGGTGTAGGCGCTGCTGTTCGATGCGCATCTTAGTCGGATGGGCGAACCGGACTCGCTTCCCATCTCTTTTGATGGAGCGGGCTGGCTCTCAGGTGTCAAAATCCTTAGCTGCAAGGATGACCACACTCTGAAGTGGGTCACCGGCGTCGTGGCTGCCATGGATGCTCCGTGGGAGGGTGCCAAGCTGGAGGTAGTGGACAGAACTAGCATTCCGTCCGTGCCAAAGGCAAAAGTACTCTTCCCAAGGGTCGTCCCAGCGGACCAGGCGCTGCAGCTACTGAATTGGCAGAACCCGGACGTGCCAAGGATTGATTGGAAAGTGGTCCATTTTGCGAAACCCGATAGCAAGGGCAAGCAAATGGTCATTCAGATCAATAAGGAGGCCGACGATCTGCTATAAGCACGACACGGGAAGATGGCGTGGGGCGTAGGGAGCGTGTACCTGCGTCTTAAAAAACGCCATCCGGACGACACTAACGAGAACACGCTGGCGATAGGTGAAGTGTAGAGGGACCTAGCGGAGGACGAGGATGCAGACATCACCGTAGTGGAGGTCGCATCCGTGGAGGACACCAAAGCCACCAATGGAGCTGAGGGTCATCCAGGTCAACCTACACAAAAGTAAGTTGGCCTCGGCGGAGCTCCTGATAACCCTGGAGACAGGGCCCGCCGACGTCGCACTCATCCAGGAACCTTGGATAGCGTCGGGAAACAAGGTTTCTGGACTAAGACACCCGAACTACAACGTATTCTACACAACAACAGAGAGTAGATCAAGGACCGCGATCCTGGTACGAAAGGGTATCTATGCTTGCTTATTGTCTAATTACAGCACTGACGATCTCACGGTAATAGCGCTAGAAGGTAGCAAGAATGAGGCAATTCTGATGGCATCATGCTACATGGCGCACGACACCGACGCACCCCCTCAAGAGCTTGCTCGACTGGTGATGGAGACCGAGCCAAAAAAGCAGTCCCTCACCATCGGAGCGGATGCCAACGCACACCATACGGTATGGGGAAGCAGGGACATCAACGATAGAGGTGAGTCACTGCTTGATTTTATCATACAAACTAATCTTAAGATTGCGAACGAGGGGGAAGAACCAACATATGTTGGTCCTACCTCCTCTAACGTCTTAGAGTCGGTAACAAATACCGTGGTAAAAGATTGGAGAGTCCTAAGCAGACACTCCTTCTCAGACCACAGGTATATTCAATTCCGAGTTAACTTCGAAAGAACAGTGCAAAAGAAAGTGTACAGGAACCCGCGAAACACAGACTGGGAGCAGTTCGAGAAAGAGGTTGAAAGAAACCTTTCCCGACCACCTAAGATAGCCTCACCTGATAAATTAGAGAAGTCCCTAGAGACACTCAATAAAAGTCTAGTGACGGCCTATCATAAGACGTGTAAACCATCCCAAGTGAAGAAGAGACACAAGCCCTCGTGGTGGACTCCAGAACTCAAGGGACAAAGGGAAGATGTACTAGATCTCTTTAAACTAGCGAAACAAGCAGAAGAAGAGCTAGTATGGAACGAATACAAAGTACGGCTCCGAGACTTCAAGAAAAAACTAAGAGAAGCCAAAAGACTCGCATGGCAAAACTTCTGTTCAGGCATAGAAAAGACAGCTGACACAGCAAGGCTAAGAAAGCTGCTAGCTCACCAACAGACAGTTGAAAGCCAACTAAAAACTGAAGACGGCAGATGGACAGAAAGCAGTGTAGTTGCGGCAAAAGTGCTCCTAGAGGCCCATTTCCCAAACTGCACAGAAGCTCACACAAACGCACAAATGATATCTCCAACCACCAGAGTGGAAATTCCCGAAGATATCATAACAACACGAAGGATACTGTGGGCTATAGACTCCTTTGAGAGCTACAAATCGCCAGGTCCAGACGGAATATTCCCAGCCATGCTGCAGAGGGTCAAACATACGATCTCTCTATGGCTGAAAGAAATATTTAGGGGATGTCTTAGTCATGGCTATGTGCCGGTGGCCTGGAGGACAGCACGGGTAATTTTTCTGCCGAAAGCGGGGAAATGCAGCCACGTGCTGCCTAAAGACTACAGACCCATTAGCCTGACCTCATTCCTGTTAAAAACGCTAGAGAAACTGATAGACCTCCACATCAGAGAGAACACAGAGATGTCTCTAGAACGCAATCAACACGCGTACACAAAGGGTAGATCGGTGGAAACTGCGCTACACTCCCTTGTTGCAACCATAGAGAAGGCACTTCACCACAAAGAATACGCCCTAGGCGCATTTCTGGACATCTCAGGCGCATTTAACAATGTGTCGACGGAGGCAATTATGCACAGCCTAAGAGCTGTGAACCCAACTGAAGCAGTACAATCCTGGGTTCAAAATCTACTGAGCAGCAGGAAAATACTAGCGGAGTGGGGAACCATAACCACTATCAGGGAAGCAAAATGCGGCACCCCCCAAGGAGGAGTGCTCTCTCCCCTACTGTGGAACTTGGTGGTAAGCGACCTATTAAAGAAATTCAAACGGAAAGCACCAAAGATAACTGCCTATGCGGACGACATAAGCATAATTATCACGGGCAAATGTCCAACGACAATAAGCCATGTCATGGACAACACACTAAAAGAGATACTAGCATGGTCAACGGAAGCCGGTCTAAGTATCAACGCAGACAAGACGGACCTCATTCTCTTTACCAAGAGATACAAGGTACCTCACTGGACGCCCCCCAAAATAAACGATAAGCCGCTGATACCAAAGGAGAGTATTAAATATCTGGGAATAGTATTGGACAGCAAGCTGAGCTGGAAGCTCAATGTAGAAGAAAGGGTGAAGTAAGCCACCAATGCGCTCTACACATCGCAAAAAATGTTGGGCAGCACTTGGGGACTCTCGCCAAGACTAACACATTGGATTCTGATCTCAATTGTGCGCCCCATACTACTCTACGGAATACTGGTATGGTGGAAGGCCACGGAGAAATCCTCTTACCTAAAACGATTGGAAAAAACCCAGCAACATGCACTCATGTGCATCACAGGGGCGCTGAGGACCACACCCACGAAAGCACTACAAGCTATATTGAATGTCAACCCAGTGGACATACAGGCACGCCTAGTAGCAAAACGGACTGCTCAACGTCTTTGCACGATAGGCAACATGACAAAACATAACTACGGGCATAGTACAATTGGAATAGGGACTCGGGTCGAAACAGACTACATGATCCATTTCAACTTCACGCCCACGCTCTTAGGAAAAGATGATTGGCGCTCAGGAGCAGAGCAGACAGCAATCAACATATACACAGACGGCTCAAAAATGAATGAGGGGGTCGGCGCAGAAGTGTACTGCGCCGAACCGCCCATGAGCCTATCCTACAAACTACCAGACCACTGCAGTATATTCCAGGCGGAGATATTCGCAATAAGGAAAGCGGCGGAAACGGTCCTACAAACGAATACAATACTCAACGAAGTAAACATATTCGTGGACAGCAAGGCTGCAATAAAAGCCTTACAGTCGCACTACATAAGATCCCGAGATGTCCTGGCGAGCAGGGAGGCACTAGATGCGCTTAGCACGCTCAAAAACGTGCGCATCTATTGGATTCCCAGCCATCAGGGTCTCGAAGGAAATGAAAAAGCTGACTCTCTGGCTAAACAAGTGCCCTGCACTGGCAGCAAAACGCTTACAACACCTCCAGGCTCCCTTCCTGGCATCCCTAGAGGAGGCCAGCAAGATGGAACCGAACTTCTAGCATTTGCCCGAAGCACACAAACGCCACAGGACCACACACATAGATAGTCCCAACTTATCCGAACGCCGGCTTCACAAAGGACCCTCAGTGGTCTATGTGTGACACTTCCCCCGGGGAGGGTCAGCCGGTCTAACCTAACCTAACCTACAGTTTTACATTTATTTTATTATTGGTCCATAGGGGAAAACACCGTTCACCTTTGGCACTTTTAAAATGTAAACAAAAAAAGATTCGCATTTTACGAAGTACGTAGAACAGCTGTTCAAGCAAGCTATCACGGGTGGGCTGTCAAGCAACATGAGTTAGACCCGTTTTACACGATGAAGTTTTTGCTTCTGTAACATTCGCTTGTAGGCAAAGGGAGTAGAGGGGTAACAACTGCAAGCAATGCTTCATGACTTGTGTAGTTGGGATTTATTTTTCTTATTGCATGTAAACACAGAGTTGCACAGTGTTTAATGTGAATAATAAAGTTATCGATACGACATATCGCACAAGCATATATTAGCGCAAATAGTAAATAAATTGCTGTGGCTTATAAATTATTAATAAAAATGTTTTGGACCAAAGAACTTGTTGAATTCGGGGCGAAATGTATGTTTATCGACAATAAATTTAAACCAGAGATGCATTTACAAAGAATCAATTGAATTAAAAAGTTCATCGTGTAAATGCGAGCAGATTTGCGAAGATGTTTAAAAACAGAATGAGAAAATAAATCATCAGAAAAGTTCATTGTGTAAAACGGGTCTTACTTGGCGGGCAAAATATTAAATATTTGTTTTGTATTAGAACTACAAGAGATAAAACATAACATACTGTTATTTAACCATTTATTAAATATAACACTAATGCCATGAGGCATACCTTGAAAACAAAGACAAAAATAGCAAATACATTTTAGGCAATTTTCATTTTTGAAAGGTAGCAACTTTTTTTTTGCCCTTTTCGTTTTACGTATTTGCTTCGCAACATTTTACCGAAAAATTAAATCTCCCTAACTTCTGGCACACCGACGGTTTTTTTTTTTAGAGATTTGAAAATCAGCTCGAGGCAAAATCTCCGGAGATTTCTGCCACACCCCCGATAAACTCGGTAATGCCTGTTTTAAATGCGACGCTCATGAATTATGGTATATATATGTATGTATGTTATTGTTGAAGAATATATCGCCCTCAACAATAATCAAGTTAACAGCATTTTTTACAACTTTGTTGCATCACAAAAGAGACAAGGTATTGGATGCGAAATGCGAAATGTGCATTTATTTATTTGTAGAAGAATTTATTAATTTTCCTATACATATTGGTAATTTTTAAGTGCGTTTATTTGGAGAAAATAAATATATATAAATGCATAATATAAGAAGAGAATTTATTGCATTTCACATATATGTGTGCATGCACTTGCCTATAAGAAGAGTTAATTTTTGGTAGAGTTATCGAATTTATCGGTTTGCCGATGCGGTCAGTATGTGGTAAAATATACGTTTGAAAAGTATAAGAACCAATTTTATTACATTTTACTTTATACAAAATAATGTATTTTTATACCCCGAACCCACGAAATGGGTAAAAGGGGTATAATGTTTTTGTGCAAAAGTATGTAACAGGCAGAAGGAAGCATCTCCGACCCCATAAAGTACATATATTCTTGATCAGCATCAACAGAGTCGATATAGCCATGTCCGTCTGTCCGTCCGTCCGTCTGTCCGTCTGTCTGTATGTATGAACGCGTCGATCTCAGAGACTATAAGAGCTAGAGACTTCAGATTTTGCACATTAGCTCATCTAAGTCCTAGGCAGTACAAGTTTGTTTTAGATTTTCGATAACTATTTCCGTTTCCGATATACACATGGAATCGATTACAAAAATTTATAGAATTTGGAAAATGTAAAAATGGGGGTTGAAGTAATGGGTAACGATATAATTTTTCTGAAAATGTCATCGAAATCGGTTAATAAACACTAGAGATATCGAAGATTGAAGTTTAGTCACAGATGCATACAGACAATGACTGTAAGAGTTATGTACAGGGTTCGGGGTATCTCCTAGTCGGGAAATCTCGACTAGAGCCTTCTTACTTGTTATATTTATAATAATCGATCAATTTGGTAATGGGGCCAGAAAATAATAAGGGTAGTCCATAGGTGAAAAACAACTTGACCTGTATGTTATTATTATGATGTTGTGTAACACTTTTACAAATGTGGATTTAATTTATATTAATTCACTGTTCGATCTATGTAGATCTAGAGGGCCATATAGTGCAGTATTTCAGCAGATTTTATGGAA
The DNA here is from genome assembly GCA_018152825.1 of Scaptomyza hsui. Taxonomy (NCBI): domain Eukaryota; kingdom Metazoa; phylum Arthropoda; class Insecta; order Diptera; family Drosophilidae; genus Scaptomyza; species Scaptomyza hsui. Next base: position 5,294,600 of record JAECXO010000287.1, on the reverse strand, counting down.
ATGAAAACAAGAGTGTATTACTCTAAGAGAATTCGGCTATTTTTATACTTTGATACTGAAAGTATCATAGTATATTGGTTTTGTGCAATGTCCGTCATGGTGTCTGTCTGTCCGTCTGTCCGTCCGTATGAACGCAACTTTTTTCGACACCCGTAAAGCTAGAGACTTGAAATCTTGCAATTATGTTTATCCATAGAAGGTACAGATAAAATGTTAAGATCGGGGTGCCACGCCCACTAGGAGACTGGGAAATCGATAAATTTGATAACTAAAAACCGATAAAACCAAATATTTCTCTTATTCTTACAGATAGAATTACCAAATTTTGCACGAAGATAGCTAGTCACGTCCCTGAAAAAACTGCATAAAAATTTTGGATGCCACGCCCACTGATTCCGCACCCATGCCCCCCTTCTCCTTGAAATTGGAAACGCCTATAGTTTTTACATTTTTTGTGCTAGAGCCACGAAATTTTGTGTCAAGATAGATATTGACATTCCCCAAAAAAATGAATCAAAATTTTGGATGCCACGCCCCCTGATTCCGCCCCCATCCCCCCTTCTACCTGAAATTGGAAACGCCTGTAGTTTTCACATATATAGGGCCAGAGCCTCCAAATTTAGTGTCAATATAGGTAGTGAAGTTTTCCAAAAAACTGTATCAAAAATTTGGATGCCACGCCCACACCTTCCACCCCCCCACCACCGCCGTTGTTAAAACGGTTAAGCGTGTATCTTCCATATTTTTTGAACTAGAGTCACGAAATTTTGTAGGAAGATATATGGTGACATCTACAAAAGATCTGCATCAAAAATTTGGATGCCACGCCTACCTCTGCCGCCCACCTTTTAAATTTGGGAGCTAAGTTATCTTCCACAGTTTTTGAGCTAAAGTCATCAAATTTGGTAACATGATAGCTGGCGATGTTTACCACTCGGCCCACTCCTTTTCAAGCAGACTTCTTACCATCCGTTCTTTTACTGGTATCAAAGTATTCCGCAGTCGGTTGCGTCCGACTGCAACGTTTTTACTTGTTATTATAGCAACTATTTGAATTTATTTTTATTTTTATTTTGTGTATTATTATTATTATTTAGGAAAATTGTATACAGACTGACAGAACGAGCGTTTATTTGTTTGTTTGTTTTTCAAATTTATCGATAACATCACAGCAAGATTTTATTTATTTATTATTAATTAAAAGGAGACAATAATTTGGTTTGTGTGGTGTGTGTATATACATTTGTATGTATTTAATACACATTCACAAATTGAGGTAGAGAAGTGGTCAACAACATTAGCAGCAGCGGCAACAAACAGGCAGTAGGCAGAAGGGTGCGTTAGCACCGTATAAAGAGACCAACCAATGGCCAAAAACAAAAGCAACATAAGCAAACGGACAGACAATAGGGCAACCATTTTTGTTCAGAGCCGGTTTATACGTACATATGTATGTATGTATGTATGTGAACAGAATGGCCACTGGTTGAACACTATATACATATATGAAATTACATTTTTTCAAATGTAATAATTTAATTCATTTGAGATTACAAAATACCATCAATTATTTTATCAAATCAAATCGAAAAGATACCTTCTCTTGGCACCAATCAACTACTCACCCTAAATCAAAATTTTATCAATTCAAATCAAATCGAAAAAACACACAGGATCATATACATATTTACATAAATTCGAAATAATATTAATGAATTAAGTTTGTCCATTTTCGAGTCATATTCGTATGCATATAAATTTATGCAAGTAATATTAAAAGTGTTTGTGTGCATTATTTTTTTCACGTCGTTGTCTTTTTTTTTTTTTTTTATCTATGCGCGCTACTGTATATATGGATGTACATATGTATGTATGTATGTAGTCACGCTAATTTCATACAAACGGCTGCGAAAAAAATGTGCTTGTGTTTTAACTCCAAGATAAATAATATTATTTTATGATTAATCTTAAAAATTTTATTTAATAAAAATAAATAAGTAAATAAAAGAATATATGTACAATATGTACATGTATACATAAAAGGAAGGTATTCAAAGGAAAACACACCTATATTATATATATATATATATATGTATCGGTCACTCCTGGTGACTTATATTTAATGATTATTTGTTTGTTTTTCTCAGACGATATCACTCACTCCTGGTCTCATGATGATCTTATATGACCACTTATATCTAATGATTATTTGTTTGTTTTGTTTTGTAAAATACTTTATAATTTTTAGCGTTTTTTAATATACATTTCTAGAGTGTTGCTGGTGCTATCCTAGATAAGGATGGATTTTGGTTTTGGGATAAGAAAATGCTAAAGACGGACTATAGATTTTCATCTTCGTCGAGTATTGCGGCTTATAGATAAGATAGTGTTAAATGCGTACTAAAGTGCGTCTACAAATGTGTGTTCAGGTGCGCATGATTTAACATCAAGCTGGGCTTGTGTATGTCTGGCTGGAGTATGTGTGTGTGTGCAAGTGTGTGTGTATGTGTGTGCGTATGCATGTTCAGGTGCATGTGCAAGTGTGTGCGTGTGTGTGTGTGTGTGTGTATTGTTATGTAGAGATGCGCATGATTTAACATTAAACTGGGCTTGTTGATAAAAATGTGTTTAATGTGTACTGAACATGCTCATATTCGAGCTTATCAATTTGGGGGAAAGTGATTCTTGCTGATCCTCCTTCAAGCAATAGGCATCAAACCTGGAGGCTTATCTTTCTTAATATTAGTATATATATATATATATATATGTATATATATATATATATTTTTTTTTTTTTTTTTGTATGAGGAGGAGGGAATTGGGGGAATGAAACCACTTGAGGTGGAAATTTCACACCTTTTTTGTTTGTTTGATTTATGACCCCTTTTATTTTGTTTGTTTGATTTATGACCCCTATTTTTTGTTTGTTTGTTTTTCTCAGACGATATAGGTCACTCCTGGTCTCACTATGACCTTGGATGACCATGGTATCACTATGACCTTAGATGACCCCTTTTTGTTTGTTTGTTTTTCTCAGACGAGATCGGTCACTCCTGGTGACCACTTATATTTAATGATTATTTGTTTGTTTTTCTCAGACGATATCACTCACTCCTGGTCTCATGATGATCTTATATGACCACTTATATCTAATGATTATTTGTTTGTTTTGTTTTGTAAAATACTTTATAATTTTTTAGCGTTTTTTAATATACATTTCTAGAGTGTTGCTGGTGCTATCCTAGATAAGGATGGATTTTGGTTTTGGGATAAGAAAATGCTAAAGACGGACTATAGATTTTCATCTTCGTCGAGTATTGCGGCTTATAGATAAGATAGTGTTAAATGCGTACTAAAGTGCGTCTACAAATGTGTGTTCAGGTGCGCATGATTTAACATCAAGCTGGGCTTGTGTATGTCTGGCTGGAGTATGTGTGTGTGTGCAAGTGTGTGTGTATGTGTGTGCGTATGCATGTTCAGGTGCATATGCAAGTGTGTGCGTGTGTGTGTGTGTGTGTGTGGTGTATTGTTATGTAGAGATGCGCATGATTTACCATTAAACTGGGCTTGCTGATAAAAATGTGTTTAATGTGTACTGAACATGCTCATATTCGAGCTTATCAATTTGTGGGAAAGTGATTCTTGCTGATCCTCCTTCAAGCAATAGGCATCAAACCTGGAGGCTTATCATTCTTAATATTAGGTACCCTCCCTTTAATCTTTAATCTGTTGATTTAAAGCTGTGGTGCTATCCCTTTCTTGTACGTACGCAAGTTATTTAATTAATGATTAGCTCGCTAGAAAATAATTTATCCCTGATTTCAAAATGAATAAAAGGAGAATTTCGTTCAATGAACGATCAGTTTCTCACAAAGTGAAGTGAGTGTCCAACATAAAGAAAGTTGTGTTCCACAAAAAAAAAAAAAAAAAATCAGTTTTCAACAAAAATTAATAAACATTAAAGTGCATAAAATAAAAAGTGAAGAAAAAATTAAATACTTTTAAAATGGAAAACAAAGTAATCTATGACACAGCAACATTAAACGCGCTGGCAGAGTTATTCAATGCGGACACACCACCCACTATCAATGGGCCTCCCCACAAGAAGATGAAGAGGACTGTGTGCGACACAGCAACATTAAAGGCGCTAGCAGAGATATTCAATGCGGACACACCACCCACTATCAATGGGGCTCCCCACAAGAAGATGAAGAGGACTATGTGCGACACAGCAACATTAAACGCGCTAGCAGAATGTTTTACCAACACCTCCTCCTCCTCCAAGCACCACATCACCACCCCCGCCATCAACACAACACCACTCACCAGCGACAACACATTCCCTAACGCATCCGCTACCTACCTCAACACACCGTACAACACCAACATTGCTGCCTACCTCAACACATCGCTCAACATCAATACAGGAACCGGCACTACCCATACCACGACAAAATGGTGTGAAGCGTGTAAGATTTTTCTACCTACATATAAGTGGCATGGGCATATAAGATCAAATGCTCATAAAATTTGTGTTTTCCAGCCTGTTAATAGTGCTATAAAGCAGATTTCAGGCGGGTTTAAAAACCGAATTTCAACATTTTCTTTTGAGAATAAGCGTGAGGAGATTCTAGAGCCAAAGGAATTCCTCACAGATGCTTCATCAAACATCATTTCACAAATACTCAAAGTTTTGTCTTTACACACATCGTGTAAGATTAACTTTTTGCTATTGCTATTTGCTATTTGCTATTTGCTATTGAACTATTTGCTGAATACATCAAGATGCGCCATGACGGGTTAGATTTATCTATTAAATCCCACCAAACAAGCATGTGCGTAGTAACAACTGGAAGTGACCTAGAAGAGGTCTATAAAAATCATGCTGAACAAATAGAGAGGAAAATGGATGAGTTCCAGGAAAGGGACAGTGGATGGACGATGACCCAAATTTTAAGGTTGGAAATTAACCTCAATAAATATACTCCCATCAAAGTTTCCAACTACATTGAGACACCGAAAGTGTTGAGGAAAAAAAAGGCACTCATCAATGTAAAAAATACAGATGAATATTGCTTTAAATGGGCTCTAATTTCTGCCCTTAAAACACCGCTCGATACTCATTTAGAGAGATGTTCGAGCTATAGTGTAAATATTATAAGCTCACAAATCAATGTAAGTCATTCACTTACGTTAGATTTTGAGGAGTTAGAGTTTCCGCTTGCACTAAAACAAATTAAAGTGTTTGAAAGGCGGAACTCACAAATAAGTATAAATGTCTTTGGGTTCGATGAGGAGAATGGTAAAGTGATTGGACCACTTTACTTAACGGAGATAGAACGAGAACATCATGTTAGCTTAATGCTTTTGGAGAGTGGTGGACGGGCACATTTTGTGTGGATAAAAAGTTTATCAAGGTAAGAGTTGAAGAAAACATTACTTTTTTTAAATTTTTTAACTAATAAACTTTCTTTTGTTTTTTTTATGAATTTTAGACTGGTTCGCGCACAGGTGACAGAGCACCAACATCAACTATTCTTCTGCAACACCTGCCTAAATTTTTCACACACAGAAAAGTTATCAGAAGAACACAGGAGGAATTGTGGGAAGATGGTGTCTTCGCTTCCATCGCTGGAGAAGGCAAGCATTAAGTTTAAGAATTATAATCGTAGTTTAGATGTACCATTTGTAGTATACGCAGATTTTGAGTGTATGCTATCCCCCATCGAGTCCAAAGTTAGTGAGAATGTTATAGCAACAGCTTTACATGTTCCTATAGCATTCTCATACTATATAAAGTGCTCCTTCGACCCATCCCTTGATAAGCTTGTACTAGAGACAGGTAAAGATGCAGGTGTTAAATTTGTTACATCTCTTATTACAGATGTAAATGAAATTTATACATCTTACCTAACTAATATTAAACCCATGACATTGAGTGCCGATGAGGAAACCAGATTTAAAAATGCAGATAATTGTCAATTCTGCAAAAAAATGCTGGGGACCGATCGAGTACGAGACCATTATCACTTAACTGGTGTCTATAGGGGGCCCGCACACAATGTGTGTAATATTAATTTTCAGATAGCACCTTTTGTCCCAGTTTTCTTTCACAATTTTTCGAAATATGATTCACATCTCTTTGTAAGAGAGCTTAATAAAGTTGAGGGTGAAATTAAAGTACTGCCTCTTAATAAGGAGCTGTTCATTTCACTTTCGAAATTTACTCATATTGCGTCCCATGATAAAAATTTAGAAATTAGATTTTTAGATACGTTTCGCTTTATGGCAACCAGCTTAGATGCTTTGAGTAGCAATCTAAGTACTGAATGCTTTGAAAGTGTAAAGCGTTTCTATCCCTCCTCCGAGGAATTTAATTTATTGCGTAGGAAGGGAGTTTTCCCATATGAGTATCTAGATTCAGAGAGCCGACTGTCTGATACATCTCTACCTCCAAGAGAAAAATTCTTTAATAGTTTAACTAATAAAGAATGTTCGCTTGAGGACTATTCACATGCCCAACATGTGTGGTCAGTTTTCGGTTGTCAGTCATTAAAAGAATATATGGAGCTTTATCTAAAAACCGATGTTCTTTTATTAACTGACGTTTTTCAAAATTTTCGAGCAATATGCAAGAAAATTTACTCTCTAGATCCTGCTCACTATTACACCACTCCCGGTCTCTCTTGGGACGCAATGCTAAAGACCACTGGGATAGAACTTGAGCTATTTACAGATATCGATATGTTTAGATTTATACAAAATGGAATTAGGGGTGGGCTGGTTCAGTGCTCTAAACGGTATTCGAAATCCAACCACATGTATATGGATGCGTATGATTCAACCAAACCATCTGAATATTTAATGTATCTGGATGCCAACAATTTATATGTCGCAAAATCTCCCATATGCTGCTTTTCATTGGATGAGTGAGAATGAGGTTGCAACATTTGACATTGGCGATATAAAAGAAAATTCAGAATATGGTTACATTCTTGAAGTCGATCTTTTATATCCAGATGCATTACATGACTATCATAATGATCTGCCTTTTTGTCCGCTTAACCAAAAACCAACGCCCGAAGCGAAGGTTTGCAAACTTGTTGCAGACCTAAGGCCTAAAAACAAATATGCAATTCATTATATAAACCTTCAGCAATGTCTAAAAAATGGGTTGATACTTTCAAAGATCCATCGAATTTTGAAATTTAAACAGGCTCCCTGGCTTAAAAAATATATCGACCTTAACACCCACCATAGAACATTAGCGAAAAACAACTTTGAAAAAGACTTTTTCAAATTGTTGAATAACGCTGTCTATGGCAAGACGATGGAGAACATTGAAAAACGTAAAGATGTGAAAATTGTTACTTCATGGGAGTCGACAAGCCGCAATCGGTTGAATGCGCGCTCACTCATTGCGAAGGCGAGCTTTCATAGTACTGCTCAATTTTCCGAAGATATGTACGCCATTCAAATGAAGCGATTACATTTTCTTTACGATAAACCCATGTATTTAGGGTTTGCGGTTTTAGAACTTTCAAAATGGAAGATGTATGACTTTCATTATCAATATATGAAACCGAAGTTCCAAGAAAAAGTCTCATTGAATTATATGGATACAGACTCATTCATATATTCAATAGAAACTAGAGATTTTTATAAGGATATTGCTGAAGACGTTCAAATGAAATTTGATACGTCTGAATATCCTGAGGAACTAGCCCTGAAATATGGAATCAAAAGATGTAATAAGAAGGTCTTGGGTATGATGAAGGATGAAAACTCAGGTAAACAAATGTCAGAGTTTGTGGGTCTTAGGGCAAAAATGTATTCACTTTCTCTTGATGGGGGAGAATGCATTAAAAAATCGAAAGGAGTTAAAAAGTCTGCGTTAGATAAACTTACTATAAATAGTTATAAAAATTGTTTATTTAATAATGAAATATTTAGTGATGAGATGATGTTGTTTAGATCACATCTTCATAATTTATATACTAATAAAATAAGAAAAACAACTTTAAGTTGTTCAGATGATAAGCGAAAAATAAAGCCTGATGGGCTCCATACATATGCTTGGGGTCACTTTAAAATTGACCCATAGATTTAAAAACCAAAAAAAACCAAACAATCAAAATCTATATTCTTTAAAAAAAAAAAACCTGTAAAAAATAAAAATCGGAATGTAATATATGGCTGAAAATAAAATGTTAACGTAAATAAAAAACCAAAACATTAAAAATCTATATTCTTAAAAAAAAAAACCTGTAAAAAATAAAAATCTGAATGTAATATACGGCTGAAAATAAAATGTTAATGTAAATAAAAAACACAAGGGTATTAAGTTCTTTATATATATATTTATTTATTATTTAATTTAAAGCGTAAAATAAGAAAAAAAAAACCAAAACATTAAAAATCTATATTCTTTTAAAAAAAAATAAAAAATAGCCTGTAAACAATAAAGTGCTGAAAATAAATAAATTTAAATAAAATAAAAGTAAAAACACACAAAGACATTTAGTCCTATATAGATTTATTTTTTATTCATTTTAAATTAAAATTTATTACATATCTAAAGGTTCTAATGGTAAACCATCCAGTTCACCTAATATTTTTTCTAGCTCAGCTACTTCATCGTCATCTAATGCTGGAGCAACCTCATCCTCATCAAGAGTCATAGAGGACATACACTCCATCCTCCAATTCAAATACTCCTCCTCCCGATCGCTCTGCGACATATCCATCAAGTATCTAGCCCGATCCACAACGGGCTCTTGCAGAGGGATCGGGGTCTCCAGCTCATCCTCCACATTCGTTGGCCGAGCGTTCACCTTCAGCAACCACTCATAGACAGTGCGGGGTGGTGGTGGACGACGCCGTATATGCCCATGTATGTCGGGGTTAAGTACCGTCGAAATATCATCTTCCTCGCTATATATTGGGCGAGGCATTTTTTGATCCTCGTCACCAATAAGGACAACTTCCGGTGTCCTCACCAACCAATTTAGTAACGTATTGTTGATACCTGTCATCCTTCTTTCGTTGCTGAATGTTCTTCTTTGAATGCTCTAGTTCTCATATGGCTCGCTTTTATATCCTTGAGCTCTAGACACTCTACGCACTTGTACATAGACACGCGCACACACAACCACACACACATACTCCAGCCAGACATACACCAGACCCATTATCAGTGATATGCTGAAGTACATACCCAAAACGATTCTCAGCTCGTAAAATGTAGCGTCACACAAGACAAACATTACATGTATTTTTTTTTTTGATCATGTACTTTTACATCGCTTCATTTTTATCTATCCAAGAGTTGTGAGCATTCGAAAATCCCAACCATTTTGCTAATACATGACTATTTCGTCGTTTAATTATTTTTTCAACTAAGTAAGTATGCGGATATTTTGTTTTTCTCAGCTCCTCCTTATAGAAACATCCTTTCACTTCGACATCCTCATAGTCCTTCAATATATATGTAGTAGGATTGGTATTTTGTATTTTTTTTATTTGAAAAATTTCAGTTGTCCAGTTAGGTGTGTACCCTTTCTCAAATAGATGTTTATGTTTACTTATACGCACATAATCATTCACATTTAGCTTACTTCCACCAAAGATTTTAAGGTGACTATAGACAGTATTCAACAACATCGTTTCATTCGATGAATTAACTTCTACTGGTGCCATTTTTATCGTTCTATGATATTGGTGGTTATATTTCTGAATTAACTGCTTGTACATGTCGATCCAATTATATGTACCATTGAAACTAAACTCTCTCCACATCATTTCCTTTAAGGTTCTATTAAAACGCTCAACAATTGACGCTTTAAGAGCGCTATAGCTCGAGTAATGATTAATATTATGTTTTTTGCACAAGTTTTTAAATTCAGTATTAAAAAACTCTTTTCCATCATCGGTTTGTAAATTCTTAGGAATTCTTTTGTCTCTAAAAATACTGGCGAGAGCTTTTGTAACTTCTTTTGCAGATTTTGTTTTTAATGCCAATCCCCATGCATATTTTGAAAATGTATCAATTATTGTTAATAGAAATCGACAGCCTTTATTAGATGCCGAGTGCTTCCCCATCTCCACTAAGTCTGATTGCCAATGATCATCAATACCTTTCATTACAACTCTTCTACGTTTAAAATTTTTGCGTGCAGGAGCATGTAATTCACCCACTATTTCCCTTTTATTCATGATTACTTGAGTTATTAAGGTGATATGTATGAAGTAGGTTAGGTATTTTGTATATTTTTTTTATTATTTTTATTTCTTGTATATGATTAGCGGTTTTTATTTATAAAGTAGTACAAGGCTGTTGCTCATGTCGCTTTGAAATATGATTGCAGAACCACAGCTTTTTCTTAACAAAAGCTTTCCACATTTTTATTAGAGGTGAGTTCTGTGTCATTACCCTAATACAGATTATCCATATACACTTCCAAGATTCGGAACTCATCTTTTTTAATGTATCAGTCCTATCATTGAATTTTGATCCAGCCTTCATGACAGCCACACAGCTTATAGTAAAAAAATGATAAGGGTACCCACTTATATATCATTATACTCTTCAAATTCGTTGGTTTATTCTGATGTATATTTTCAATATTTTTAGTTTTTTCTCAAGTTTTTCTTTCAAATTTTCGAGCTTTTCTTTAGTATTATTAATATTCCTTTCCAATAAAACAATATTTGGATTTCTATGGCTTAATAATGATGAATTAGTGTTTGATTCAATATGATTTTGGACTTGATTTATTAGATCATCAACATATTCTTTTATAACCAAGTCATTTGCATCTTTCGGTTGCGCACAATACATAATTCGTTTGCTCTGAACATTGAAATTTCCACCCTGGTCAATAAGCAAACCAAAAAATCTTTTGCCATTTCGGTTTAAGTATTCAAAATTATCTTTTTCATTTGAGTAATGTCCAAACTTGTCAAGGGGCATAATGGTTTAGCGTTGAATTAATTTGTTTTTAGATATTTTGTGTCTGATCCTTCTCAGTATGCAAAGTTACATACTTCTTAGTATCGTTTATTTTTAAAATGAGCTCATTGCCTACTATAATGTCGTGTACTAGCTAGGGTGGCAGTTACTATTATGTAGTCTGCCCCGATAAGAAGTAGAACTGAGCTGTCGGTCTTCTCGATACAGCCTCGCCTGGGAACGGGAATCGGGTTTTGTGCACTATGCTACGCTCTGTGGATGGCTCGTCGGATGGGGTCGTGGGCTTCCTGTCCCTTATGTTCCTATGGCACCTTACGACACAAAAATAAAGTTTAAGTGCACATACTACTGATACTACTCTAAAGATCTACAAAATATAATCAAAAGTAAATAATAGGATCGGTCGGAAAAGTATGCAGCATAGCCAATGCAGTAGTTGTATGAACTTGATGTTGTTGTTCATACGCTCTCTATACCCTCCCTGCCTTGGCAATTGGTGAGCGAAAATAAAATTGCCCCTAATTTGATTACACTCGATATTCCTTCATTATGATGTAATCATGACGATACTGGTTTTATTTAATAATTCATTTCCAAACAATTATTATTATTCGCAATTAAATGGTATTTCATACAATTTCTACGCTTCATTACGTTATTTGCATTTTAGGTAGTTTTATATAATTTTAGATACTTAAGTAACGTTCTTAGTAATTTGTTTCAATTCAAAAATATAAAGATAACTCTGGCAAAATCATTTTTAAGGTATTCACACGATATTTTATAAGCATGAACGAGAAATCACTCTGTATTTACTTTTTGTTGTTACTCACAATTACAAATCCATCGCTGAGTCCGTTGGTACCAAAGAACTGCTGTGGCTGTTGAATTAAACGTTGATTTTATGCACGGATAAACGTGTGGTCAATCACTTAAAAGGTTCCTGCCAAATAGTTCGATTAACAAATTTTCACAATAGCAATTAATAACTAATACTATAAATTTTAATATTTTTATATTTAACCGAATTTCTTAAACGTTGTTGCGCATGGCGGTGATACAAACTTCCAAGGCAAATAGCAATCACAAGGTAATTCGCAATTGCGAAACGAAGAAGAGCAGGGCAACTTCGCGTTACTCTCACTTCCAATCCTCTCTCATCTGGTCATGTATAACTGTGTCAGCCAACGCTGTCAAAACTGTGCACCGTGGGACGAATAACACATGAGGTCTGCCAGTTTTAAGGTTAGGTCACAGCTCTAATTTCGAACTCGTGCATCAAAGTATATCAATCCAGGACTCCAGAGCAGATCCTAGATTCGGTCACCAAGTTGAACGAACACTAGGGAATGCCTTGCGCCACGGTACCATGTACTTCGTACCAGTGTAAAATTGCAGCGGTCGACGGCTATGTGTGAGTGTGTATGTGAACAAAACGCGCACGGCGCGCGGAGCGCTAGCCGTCGACACTGACAATGCTGTCTTTGCTGAGAATTAAAACACAATGATTTAGAAAGATGCACTTACTAACTCTTTAGTAAAATATCACCTTTTCCAATTATAAACTCCCGCACAATTATTAGGGCTGCTGACTGTCTAGCCAGAGTCTGGTTATATATATTATTCACAATTCCGAGGTCTTAACAGCCGCACTGTACTTTTATATATATGTATGTGTAGGCAAATCACGCGTTTTCTCTTAGTATAAATTTTATTAATTTTAAATAACTTGCACACGTCTTGGTTATTTGAACGCTGAGACAGAAAAGATCGACAGCTTAGAACGTTTTGTCTAATGCAGCGTGGCTTGGTCACAGCAACGAGCTTTCAAACGGTGTAATTCCAATGCTGAACAGTAGGAGAGCGTAACAAGCGTGAACCAAGATATGCTTTCAAAAAAAAAGAACGGGATCAAAAGCTGCGAGCGAGGTTTGCTGACAATGACAATGGGACTTATTTGTCTTTTCCATGGCAAAATATGTTTTATTTTTGCTCAGAAAGTAAAATTCGTTTGGGGTAGTATTCTGTCCACTACAGACCACAGATGATGCCATTGAAGTCTACGAAGTGGCATAATCTGACTACAGGACGGTTTACTACCTAATCTGAATATCTTTCAAATGATAAACTCCGATGTTCTTGCCTTGTTCGTTTTGTAGTTCATAGTATACAGGGCTTAATTTGCGATTAACTTTAGCCTTGAAGAATACAAGATTAAGTTTGTGACTGAACTTTTTACTAGCATTACTTTGTGAGAACTTCCGAGCATAAACCTCTTGGCCTGGTTCCAGGGTAATGTTTCTGCTACGCAAGTTGTAAACTCGAGTATTGACGTCGTGAGCATTGGCAATATTTGTTTTTGCTTCGCTTCTAGCCAATTGTAATGCATCACGATAACTAATTCTAGTGTCATCACTAAGCAAATGCAGTTTTCTAAGAAGGTCGTAATCTTTCCCATTTAATATCATGTTTTGACCGAAAGTTAAAAAGTATGGGGAGTAGCCAGTACTACTATGTATACTAGATCTAATCGCACCATTTATTTCATTTAATTTCTGATCCCAACAAGTATGATCATTTCCAATGTAGGCACGTATTGCTGCTAACACCGATCTATTCAGCCGCTCGCTTGCATTCGCTTGCGGAGAGTATATCGCTGTGCATATATGCTTAACAGAAAATCGAGTTAAAAATGCTTCAAAATATCCTGACCGAAACTGAGAGCCGTTATCTGTTAAAACAGATTCAGGTACACCAAATATGAAGAAAATATAACTTTCCAGAAAATCACAGATTTTCGGTGAAGTAAAACGCTTTAACGGACAAAGAAAATGAAATTTTGTACAGTGATCGACAACTATCAATAATCCAATGTTTCCAGATTTAGATCGCGGATATGGACCTAGCAAATCTAAATATAATCGTTGGAATGGTCTGTCAGAAACAATGGGTCTACCCATATGTGGTCTTAAGACAACATTCGGACTCTTGGTTTGCTTACAGATTGAACAATTCTTGATATACTCACGAGTTTGTGCTACCATTCGTGGCCAAAATAAGTATCGTTTCAGCTTATTAATCGTTTTACCCATACCGCAGTGCGAAGCACTTGGAGAGTCATGAGCCTGCTGCAAGACATTAGTAACAATTCCTGACGGTACCCATAACTTCCATGATTCTGACTCTTGATCTGTGTTTCCTGTTGCCATTTCTGTTCGCTTATAAACAAAGCCATCAGAAATTTTAAGATCAGGCAATTGACCTTGATTTTTCTTAACGCGATCAATTATTGGACGTAGATGTACTAAAAAAAAGACAGTACATTCAAGTGGCCCAACGATACCAAGCACCGGCTTGTTAACGCGCGAACCCAAGCAAAAAGCAACCAACCTCCCGCCCAACCGACCGAGGGGCACACCGCGTAGCGTACGGTTACGTAGATCGCGAAAACGTAGACAAATGACATAAATTCAAATACTCTGGACTACGAAAATATTCAGAAGACAAATCAATGATAGGTCCGGTTTGCGCAAACTCTTCGATTGATGAATCGTTTTGTCTGGACAAAGTGTCCGCCACAACATTCAGAGATCCTCTTCTGTGTTCAATTTTAAATACGAAACCTTGCAATTGAATAGCCCATCGTGCTAAACGACCTGACAAATCTTTTGACGCATGATCCATTGCAATGCTGCATGATCGGTCACAACCAAAAAGTCTTGGCCTTCAATATAAGGACGAAATTTCTTTATGCCCTTTATAACAGCTAAGCATTCTAATTCCGTGACGGAATAATTCCTTTGAGCCTTAGAAAGCTTTACCGACATAAATGCGATTGGCATTTCTACACCTTGGTCATTTTCTTGTGACAGCACGCATCCAAGTCCGTATGAGCTTGCATCACAAAGCAATATAAATCTTTTAGAAAAGTTCGGAGTGATTAGAATTGGTGCGCTTGTCAACCGTTTCTTTAACTCAATAAAGGCATTGTTTGCCTCATCAGTCCATTTAAAAGCAGTTTTATTTTTCTTCAGACACTCGGTTAACGGAAAACTCAAGTCAGCGTAATTTTCGACAAATCGACGGTACCAACCAGTTAATCCTAGGAAACGCCTAAGCTGTCTGACTGTAATTGGAACGGGAAAATCGTTTATTGCTTGAATTTTAAATGGATCTGTTTTTATTTGACCATCTCGAATTATAAAACCGAGATATTTTATCTCTTTCATGCAGAATTTAGACTTGCTCACATTAATAGTTATATTAGCCTTGCGAAGACAGAATGCAATCTCCTGCAGTAACAACAAATGGGATTCAAAATCGTCTGAAAGTACGAGAAGGTCATCAAGATAGACAAAAACTCGATTTCGAAGATGAGGTGGAACCACATGATCCATTTACCTACACATCGTTTGCGGTGCGTTTGTTAAGCCGAATGGCATCACCTTGTATTGATACAATGGCCTATTAGGTATTGTGAAAGCAGTGTATTGGCGTGACTGTTCATCTAAAGGAATTTGCCAAAACGCATGCTTCAAGTCTAGTCCGGTAATAAAACAAGCAGGAGGCAAGCGACTGAGTATCCCATCTATATGGGGTAAAGGATAAGCGTCTTTACGAGTATGCTTATTTACCTCGCGTGAGTCTAAGCACAATCGTACCTTGTTATTTTTCTCTACAATTACACAATTGCTGCTCCATGCGCTATTAGATGGTTCGATAACACCTAAAGCCAACATATTATCTATTTCAGCGAACATCAATTTTTCTCGAGCAGGTGACACTGGCCAATGCCTTTGCTTAATGGGTTTAGTGTCTCCTACGTCTATAGAATGAGAAATTACACTAGTTCTACCCAATCCTTCAATTTCGAAAGACGGAAAAATCTTAATCACGGCGGCTAATCGCTGCCGTTGTTCCGATGAAAGAGAATGCAGGTTTGAAGTATCTTCTTCATAATCTGAGTCTCCCACATCTAATTCGGATATTTTTGGATTTAAAATTTGGTCTACTAGTCCAAAACTTGACCAAAAATCCATGCCTAGGTATACTGTTTGTTTTAGCGCTGGTATGAGAAAGAATTCGATAGGTTTGGTTATATTTCGATATGTTATTGAAGACGTAAAAATCCCTTCCACTTTACAAGTGCTTCCATCAGCTGTTTTAACGTTGCCGGAGCAAGGACGAGTCTTACAAGTGGATTGCAACTCAAGAGCTAATTTGCTGCCGATGCAACTAATAGATGCGCCAGAGTCTAATAAAGCTTTATGGTTTTTACCTTCAATCTGAATTTCAATGTATAATCTATTATCAGAGTTGAAGAACACTGACGAAACTAGTCTCTTACGCGTACTAATGACGTTTTTCCAAAATGTTCTCAATCGGATTGTAGAGCGCTTGGGTTTGCTTATAAATGCTAAGGTTTGCTGATCTCCAAAAATTATATTTCTGGCTTTTACGTAATTTTCATATCTCACATGAAATGGTATGATTTCCTTATTAGATACTAATTTGGGTGACGATAAGCTTGACTGCGGAACGGAGTTTAGTTCACTCTCCGTTTTAGTAGAGCTCTCGTTTAGTAAGGTATCGGATGCGCTTAATTGGTAGAGGTCTGCGCATCCTTTAGCCGGTTTTCCGAAGGATTACACTTGACACAGCGTGGCATATATACATCTTTAGTACCACAGCCGTAGCAAAATACTCTGCGTACTTCAAAACAGTCGTCGTATCTGTGACCAACTTTGTCACAATTCCAACACACTATTTTGTTTCGAACAATACCTGCTATCGTTGCTTCTGAATTCTGGTCTTCTTCTTCTAAAAGTTCTGATATATTACGACGATAGTTAAACTGATTTTTATTTGACGAATGTCGAAGCTCACCATAAAAATGTTCATGTTTCTGTACTTCTTCATGTAGAACATCGAGAGTACGAACACGCAAATGCAACAATTCATGTCTAAGTGGTGTTTTCGAATTATCAATTAAAAGTTGAACTAATTCTGATTCGGATATGGAGCGTGAAAGCCTATTGGTTAAATCTTCAATGCCTACCTGATAGACATCGGACGACTCCATTTCGCCTTGACGACGCTTCGCAATCTTTCTCCAAATATCCACATCGCTATCCGTATCATCATATTTATCACGGAAAACGGAACAAAAAGTTTCCCAATTAAAGTGTGGGTGCTTGCGATGAAAGTGCCAAAACCAATCGGACGCTTTATCTGCTAAAAGCAAATGTAAATGATCACAAATGATTTGAAATTCACCTCGGAGTGTTTGAGCTGTGAGGGATCGGACACGGTAAATAAATTCACTAGCCGATAATTTATTTTTAGTTCCATCAAAACGAACATGCAAATTTTGGATGATATTTCCAACTTTTTCGGGTGGTAGGCTTGAAGCTACACTACTGTGCCTTAGAATGTTGGTTGGACTACTAACATTTGAACTTACAACTGGTCGAGCTGGATTACCGTTGTTTGAGTTTGTCTGCCTAAATGAAGCTTGATGGTTAAATTGTAACGACGCTAACTGAGTTTGCAACGAGGATGCTATGTGTGCAGTTAGTTCTTCTAGCATGATCTTTTGTTGTGCTTGCAAAGCTGTCTGCACATAACTTGCTATTTCATTAGGACTTATAGGTAAAGTTGTAATTTTTTGTTGGACAGAATGTCTAGGGATATTATTTTCATTAACTGAACCCGCTAATTGCTTACTTCTGGATCTGGTATGCATACCTCTCTTGGGTATAGCTCCCCTACCTCTTCCACGTGCTGAACGCTCGGTTCTACGATTCGTAGAAGGTAAATCTAAAGAATCAAAATCTAAGCTACTAGCGTTTTTACTGTTGCGCGCTTCTGCTTCCGACATTTCAACAGCTAGACTCGGATTGCTAAACGGCTCAGCTGTGCATATTACATGACAGGTTGGACAGTTAGATGACTCCCTGAATCTCTCAAATAGACAATCGCTATGAAACTCATGATTGCAAGAAGTTGTTACCGTAATCTGGTTTGTTGTTATGTTATCGTTACAAATTTCGCATATTTTAGCCTGCTCCAATTCTGGAGTAGGTCGGTTTTCAGTGATGCTGTGTTGTAATGGCATCATAAATATATTAAGGTTTTTTACTAATTCAAAAAGATCGTCACTTTCCATACATAATGAAAGAATATCAGTAAAGCATTTTGCTTCTGCATACTAAACTATTTAAAAGAATGTGGCTATTGTATAGTCTAACTCTAAAGTTCTATGCGTACTGGACAAGACCTCAAATTTCCATCTAAGACTTGTTTTTCACAGCAACCAAAAAACAATATAATTGACTAATGAGTTGAGATGGCGAAAGAAATGAAGTCCTATTAAAGTCGACCTATCCAAAATAATGAATAGCTATCGCAATTCGTTTAATGAATCTACAAGGCTTTGCCTACTCAAACCACAAATAAATATAAGGAATTAATTAATTTGAACTGTTTGTCTCATGACCAAGTTTGTGAATAATCTCCTCTGGTAGATCAAACCAAAACATGATTCGCATCTCGATTCCTAGAATTGAAATAATCACATACTAAAACCGTAAGAAAATCAATACAGTTCGGTAAACAAAAGTTGTGTAAGGATGGTTAAACAGAGCTGGATATTGTGTGGTCCTCAAGGCAAAAATTTATAAATTTTTATTAGTTACTCAACATAGTCTTTCCTCTTTAGACTTAAATATTTATATCTTAAACGTTTTGACCTTGATTTAGCTACTTTCTTTTGGTAATATCCCCTTACTAGGTGTTAAGTTTTATGTAAGAGGTCTTTGCTATTATACTACCCCGAAAAGCCACACGGTTTGGGCGCCAATTATTATAATGTCGTGTACTAGCTAGGGTGGCAATTACTATTATGTAGTCTGCCCCGATAAGCAGTAGAACTGAGCTGTCGGTCTTCTCGATACAGCCTCGCCTGGGAACGGGAATCGGGTTTTGTGCACTGTGCTACGCTCTGTGGATGGCTCGCCGGATGGGGTCGTGGGCTTCCTATCCCTTATGTTCCTATGGCACCTTACGACACAAAAATAAAGTTTAAGTGCACATACTACTGATACTACTCTAAAGATCTACAAAATATAATCAAAAGTAAATAATAGGATCGGTCGGAAAAGTATGCAGCATAGCCAATGCAGTAGTTGTATGAACTTGATGTTGTTGTTCATACGCTCTCTATACCCTCCCTGCCTTGGCAATTGGTGAGCGAAAATAAAATTGCCCCTAATTTGATTACACTCGATATTCCTTCATTATGATGTAATCATGACGATACTGGTTTTATTTAATAATTCATTTCCAAACAATTATTATTATTCGCAATTAAATAGTATTTCATACAATTTCTACGCTTCATTACGTTATTTGCATTTTAGGTAGTTTTATATAATTTTAGATATTTAAGTAACGTTCTTAGTAATTTGTTTCAATTCAAAAATATAAAGATAACTCTGGCAAAATCATTTTTAAGGTATTCACACGATATTTTATAAGCATGAACGAGAAATCACTCTGTATTTACTTTTTGTTGTTACTCACAATTACAAATCCATCGCTGAGTCCGTTGGTACCAAAGAACTGCTGTGGCTGTTGAATTAAACGTTGATTTTATGCACGTATAAACGTGTGGTCAATCACTTAAAAGGTTCCTGCCAAATAGTTCGATTAACAAATTTTCACAAAAGCAATTAATAACTAATACTATAAATTTTAATATTTTTATATTTAACCGAATTTCTTAAACGTTGTTGTGATACAAACTTCCAAGGCAAATAGCAATCACAAGGTAATTCGCAATTGCGAAACGAAGAAGAGCAGGGCAACTTCGCGTTACTCTCACTTCCAATCCTCTCTCATCTGGTCATGTATAACTGTGTCAGCCAAAGCTGTCAAAACTGTGCACCGTGGGACGAATAACACATGAGGTCTGCCAGTTTTAAGGTTAGGTCACAGCTCTAATTTCGAACTCGTGCATCAAAGTATATCAATCCAGGACTCCAGAGCAGATCCTAGATTCGGTCACCAAGTTGAACGAACACTAGGGAATGCCTTGCGCCACGGTACCATGTACTTCGTACCAGTGTAAAATTGCAGCGGTCGACGGCTATGTGTGTGTGTCTATGTGAACAAAACGCGCACGGCGCGCGGAGCGCTAGCCGTCGACACTGACAATGCTGTCTTTGCTGAGAATTAAAACACAATGATTTAGAAAGATGCACTTACTAACTCTTTAGTAAAATATCACCTTTTCCAATTATAAACTCCCGCACAATTATTAGGGCTGCTGACTGTCTAGCCAGAGTCTGGTTATAAGGTGCGTTTCATAATCATAAGACACTTTAAAATTTTAATTTTAAAACTCAACAAAAACTAATCAACACATTTAAGCAAGCGATTTCTTAGAAATATATGATCTCCTAGCTATAGTCTACTACGAAGAACCGTTAGTGGCGCCAATTCTCTTGCATTCCAAAGAACCGTTGTCTTTTTGCATGCGACGCTCTGTTTTCTTCAATTTGCGCCGTTTCACAATGATAAGACAGTTGTCGAAAATTTAACTTTTGTGAACTTGAATGTAATAAGTTCGATTTTGTTTGATGATTTATTGAATATTTAATCATTTTTAACTAATATGCCGCGAGGTACGATATTGTCACATGAAGAGCGTGGAAAAATTTTGGCCTACAATGAATCCGGCCTCTCACTATCTCTAATTTCGAGAAAAATGAATAGAAGTCGATGCGTAGTTCGAAATTTTTTGCGTAATTCCACTAATTACGATGTTTTGAAGCCTACGGGTAGAAAACTTGCGCTTTCTGACCGAGATCAGCGACGGATTATTAGTAAGAGTTCAAACTCATTCGTTTCATGCTCCAGTTTGGCCGCGTCTGTGGACAATAAAGTGTCAAAAACCACGATTTGGCGCACCCTGCAGAGGAGCAAGTGTATACAGTACTCGAAAATGTTGAAAGCACCACATCTCCTGCCACGGCACAAGGAGGCGCGGCTTAAATTTGCGGAAGATCATCTTTCTACTGACTGGAACACAGTAAGTAAATAATCAGGTTCTAAAATTCCTCTGATTTACAATTTTCCTTTGACAGATTATTTTTTTCGGACGAAAAGAAGTGGAATCTTGATGGTCCTGATGGCTCCCGATGCTATTGGAGAGATTTGCGAAAGGATCCCATTTACTTTTCCAAACGAAATTTTGGTGGTGGTTCGGTTATGGTGTGGGGTGCGTTTACATCGAAAGCCACTTTGGAACTTCAGTTCACATCATCTCGAATGAACAGCGCGGAGTACATTGGAGTATTAGAATGCGGTCTCCTTCCGTATCTTGAAGCTAATAGAGAAGTACCACTTGTATTTCAACAGGACAACGCTCGCATTCATGTTAGCAAGGAAACAAAACGCTTTTTAATTGATTGCTCTATCCAAACTATGGACTGGCCGGCCTGTTCTCCGGATTTAAATCCGATTGAAAATGTGTGGGGTATCTTAGTTAGACGGGTTTACGCCGAAAATCGACAATTCAACACTATTGCCGAACTAAAGACGGCAATTATTACCG
The DNA here is from genome assembly GCA_018152825.1 of Scaptomyza hsui. Classification (NCBI taxonomy): domain Eukaryota; kingdom Metazoa; phylum Arthropoda; class Insecta; order Diptera; family Drosophilidae; genus Scaptomyza; species Scaptomyza hsui. Next base: position 5,273,010 of record JAECXO010000287.1, on the reverse strand, counting down.
AATGGGAGAAGTTGGATACCAATCTCTTAAAAAAATTATGCGATTCGATGAAAAGAAGATTGTTTTGTATTGCTACAGGTGGGGGTAACCCAATTGACTATTAACAAGTCAAATATGTGGACATAATCCTAAATAATAAATAATTAAGCAACTTATTAAATCCCTATTGAAAAGTGTCTTATGTTTCTGAAACGCCCAAATTTTTATTTTCTCCAATTAATTTTGTTCAAATAAACTAATCAACATAATGTCTACTGAAACTTGTTTGTTTTGTTGCTTAGAATATTATATATAAAAACAAATTTGATACAAAATGTATTTTCTGAAATATTAACAAAACATGGGGTGTCTTATGATTATGAAACGCACCTTATATAATATTCACAATTCCGAGGTCTTAACAGCCGCACTGTACTTTTATATATATGTATGTGTAGGCAAATCACGCGTTTTCTCTTAGTATAAATTTTACTAATTTTAAATAACTTGCACACGTCTTGATTATTTGAACGCTGAGACAGAAAAGATCGACAGCTTAGAACGTTTTGTCTAATGCAGCGTGGCTTGGTCACAGCAACGAGCTTTCAAACGGTGTAATTCCAATGCTGAACAGCAGGAGAGCGTAACAAGCGTGAACCAAGATATGCTTTCAAAAAAAAAAGAACGGGATCAAAAGCTGCGAGCGAGATTTGCTGACAATGACAATGGGACTTATTTGTCTTTTCCATGGCAAAATATGTTTTATTTTTGCTCAGAAAGTAAAATTCGTTTGGGGTAGTATTCTGTCCACTACACTACTTCATTTACATTAACCATAAGCTTAGTTATTTCATTCATTTTACTTTCCAAATCTTTAAGCATAGTATTTTGAACGTTGACTAAGTGGGAAATAGTTGTCTACTGACTTTTTTTTAGTTCCTTTACTTTTATATCGATATATTCTTTTATTACTAAATCATCGTTATTTATAGGACTAATTGAATTTGTAATGCGTTTGTTCTGGGCATTTAAATTTCCATGCTGATCAATGCGAGTCCCTGTTAAAGTTTTAATTTGACTTTTTAACTTCTCTGAATGTTCCTTAGCATTTGAGTAATGTCCAAACTTGTCAAGAGACATATTAATAATAAATATATTTATTTAGTGCAGAGCTGCAAACCCCCTATAAAACGGCTAGGGTTCGGTTCAGGTTCCGAAACCTAGGTCGAAAATTCGCAGAGGTTCCAAAACCGGGTTCTGAATATTTTGGAACCCAGGGTTCGGTTCCAAACCCGGGTTCGTCGAGGAAGAAAATGAAAAACATTGGAAGTCATTGACCAACAACGTTAATTTCTCTAATGCCAATAAATAACAACAAGGGATAGCTCAAAAAAGCGTACAACAATTTTTTTCTGAGAAATTTTAGCAAGTGGCGCCTTAATGCCAACTTATGCGCAGACACCGAGTAAGCAACAACAACACACAAATATAAGATAACAACGTAATACATACTTGTCAAACAAAATGCTGATGTAAGAGCTATCACAATACTAATAAAGAAAATACACTAATACAAGTAAGGCAGGTATCACTGCACAGATTTTTATATACATTTGAACGACAAGAAGAAGTAATAATAATGACCAGCACTCATATAGGGTTGTGCGAAACTGATTGTTACACACGCTTATGTTTAAGTGCAGTCTGCAAAAAAACAAAAAATATCCTTGAAATTTCAACAACAAATATAAGAGAGATCCGTTACTTTGCTGCTGAGCATGGGCACTGAAGAGACGAACAAAAAATAAAATATTTTATTTTTTTGCATCGCTTATGAAACGAGCAGTTTATGTATACGCAAACTGCTCGCCTATGCCTGAGAGCCTTTACATATACAAAGTAGGTATGGGAGTTATGGGTAGCGACATCACTGCTTTATATTCACTCATATTTAACTTTACATTTTTATACATTCAGCTGTAAAAAAAATCGGAAGATCTGTTTCTAAACAATTTACTGCAAACACCCGTTAGGGATTAATGAGCATAAGAAAACCAAAAAAAAAATTAACAGATATCTAGTATAAACATATGTACGTATGTATGAATATCTGTAGGTGTTATTTTGTCTCCTCTTTACTGAGTAACACATGGAAATTCGAATTTTGACAAAGTTACATTCAAATATTAAGCATATATATTTTTTTTTGGACCGAACCCTTAAATAACAAGTAAAAACGTTGCAGTCGGACGCAACCGACTGCGGAATACTTTGATACCAGTAAATGAACGGTTGATAAGAGGGAATGCAGGGGCGACGGGAGTGGGCCATGTGGTAAACATCGCCAGCTATCATGTTACCAAATTTGGTGACTTTAGCTCAAAAACTGTGGAAGATAACTTAACTCCCAAATTTAAAAGTTGGGCGGCAGAGGTAGGCGTGGCATCCAAATTTTTGAATCAAATGTTTTTAACTGTCACCATCTATATTCATAAAAAGTTTGGTGGCTCAAGCTCAAAAACTGTTAGAGATATAGCCGATTCCGATTTTAAAAGGCGGGTGGATTAGTTGGGCGTGGCATTCAAAATTTTGATGCACATCTTTGGTTGATGTTGCCTTCTATCTTTCTACCCAATTTACGGGCTCTAGCTTAAAAACTATAAGAGATATCGAAATTTCCGATTTTAAATAGTGGGCGGCAGAGGTGGGCGTGGCATCCTAATTTTTGATGCAGACCTTTTGTAGTTGTCACCATATATCTTCCAACCAAATTTGGTGGCTCTAGCCCAAAAAATGTAAAAACTATAGGCGTTTCCAATTTCACGGTGAAGGGGGGATGGGGTCGGAATCATGGGGCGTGGCATCCAAGTTTTGATGGGGAACTTCAGTACCTATCTTGACACAAAATTTGGTGGCTCTAGCCCAAAAAAATGTGATAACTATAGGCGTTTCCAATTTCATAGAGAAGGGGGATGGGGGCCGAATTAGGGGCGTGGCATCCAAAAATTTGATACATTTTTTTGGGGAACGTCAATATCTATCTTGGCACAAAATTTGATGGCTTTAGCACAAAAAATGTGAAAACTATAGGCGTTTCCAATTTCTTGGTGAAGGGGGATGGGGGCGAAATCAGTGGGCGTGCCATCCAAGTTTTGATGGGGAACGTCAGTACCTATCTTGACACAAAATTTTGTGGCTCTAGCCCAAAAATTGTGAAAACTATAGGCGTTTTCAATTTCATGGAGAAGGGGGGATGGGGGCGGAATCAGGGGCGTGGCATCCAAAATTTTGATGCATAATTTTGGGGAACGTCAATATCTATCTTGCCACAAAATTTGGTGGCTCTAGCCCAAAAAATTTGAAAACTATAGGCGTTTCCAATTTCATGGAGAAGGGGGGATGGGGCGGAATCAGGGGCGTGGCATCCAAAATTTTGATGCATATTTTTGGGGAACGTCAATATTTATCTTGACACAAAATTTGGTGGCTCTAGCCCAAAAAATGTGAAAACTATAGGCGTTTTCAATTTCATGGAGAAGGGGGGATGGGGGCGGAATCAGGGGGCGTGGCATCCAAAATTTTGATGCATAATTTTGGGGAACGTCAATATCTATCTTGCCACAAAATTTGGTGCCTCTAGCCCAAAAAATGTGAAAACTATAGGCGATTCCAATTTCAAGGAGCAGGGATGATGGGGGCGGAAGGAGTGGGCGTGGCATCCAAAATTTTGATGCAGTTTTTTCAGGGACATGACTAGCTATCTGCGTGCAAAATTTGGTAACTCTAGCTGTAAGAATGTGAGAAATATTTGGTTTTATCGGTTTTCAGTTATCGAATTTATCGATTTCCCAGCCTCCTAGTAGGCGTGGCAACCCAATCTTGACACTTTATCTGTACCGTCTATAGATAAACATAATTGCAAAGTTTCAAGTCTCTAGCTTTACGGGTGTCGAAAAAAGTTGCGTTCATACAGACGGACAGACGGACAGACAGACAGACGGACAGACGGACAGACGGACACCATGACGGACATTGCACAAAACCAATATACTATGAGACCTTCGGTATCAAAGTATAAAAATCATCACCCTAATGAGGCACTGAAAGGCAATCGCTCAAAAAAATATACTGAAATAATAAGAAACCTGTTCCCTAAAACTATTGAACCAATTGCAATGTCTACACCTTTAAATATAAAAAAAAATCTACTGATAAAGGCTGAACTCTCATGCTTCTCAACAAAAATAAGCCAACTTATGTATACTGGGATAATCCTAATGAGATTGTTGATAGACTTAAGCTTTTAGTTGCCTCACAGTCAGCTGGTAACACTAGTCATAGTAATGAGATTGTATCGATAATTGAGGAGTTGCGAGAGGCGCACATTATTTATTAATAAATATGCTGTACACTAAATCAGAGCTGCAAACCGGTCCGAAACCGAACCCTGTGGAACCGGTTCTCTGCGGGTTCCACGATGTGTGGAACCGAACCCTGAACCGAACCAATACAACGTATCGGAACCGTGAACCGAACCGGTTCCATTTTTATACTTTGATACCGAAGGTCTCATAGTATATTGGTTTTGTGCAATGTCCGTCATGGTGTCCGTCTGTCCGTCTGTCCGTCTGTCTGTCTGTCCGTCTGTCCGTCTGTATGAACGCAACTTTTTTCGACACCCGTAAAGCTAGAGACTTGAAACCTTGCAATTATGTTTGTCTATAGGCGCGACATAACTGAAAACCGATAAAACCAAATATTTCTCACATTCTTACAGCTAGAGTTACCAAATTTTGCACGCAGATAGCTTATCATGTCCCTGAAAAAACTGCATCAAAATTTTGGATGCCACGCCCACTCCTTCCGCCCCCATCATCCCTGCTCCTTGAAACTGGAAACGCCCATAGTTTTTACATTTTTTGGGCTAGAGCCACCAAATTTTGTGTCAAGATAGGTACTGACGTTCCCCATCAAAACTTGGATGCCACGCCCCCTAATTCCGCCCCACCCCCCTTCTCCATGAAATTGGAAACGCCTATAGTTTTCACATTTTTTGGGCTAGAGCCACCAAATTTTGTGTGAAGATAGATATTGACGTTCCCCAAAAAAATGCATCAAAATTTTGGATGCCACTCCCACCTCTGCCACCCGCCTTATAAAATCGGAATCGGCTATATCTTTAACAGTTTTTGAGCTAGAGCCACCAGACTTGGTAGGAAGATTGATAGTGACAGTTAAAAACATTTGATTCAAAATTTTGGATGCCACGCCCACCAAAGCCACCCGCCTTATAAAATCGGAATCGGCTATATCTTTAACAGTTTTTGAGCTAGAGCCACCAAACTTATTAGGAAGATAGATAGTGACAGTTTAAAAAATTTGATTCAAAAATTTGGATGCCACGCCTACCTCTGCCGCCCACCTTTTAAATTTGGGAGTTAAGTTATCTTCCACAGTTTTTGAGCTAGAGTCACCAAATTTGGTAACATGATAGCTGGCGATGTTTACCACATGGGCCACTCCCTTCGCCCCTGCATTCCCCCTTATCAACCGTTCTTTTACTGGTATCAAAGTATTCCGCAGTCGGTTGCGTCCGACTGCAACGTTTTTACTTGTTTCTATGTGCATTTGTTTTTATTAAGATTTCTAAATACGATTCGAGATCTATTTCGTTGTAGTAATGAGGATGTTTTAAATAGATCAAAGAATATAGTCCAGGAGTAAGATCCCACTTTTCACCCGATTCCAGCTCAATTTTCTTGTTGGAAACTCATATTTTCATAGACCAATTAACATCAAGATTGGTAACCAGAGTTGTTCATGTTAAGGCCCTGTAAACAAAAACGCAAGACCGAAGAACCACTTCCCCTTTAACGAAACTTGCCGTTTTTGTTTTGAGTGGGCTTCGCTGTTTATTTTTGGTTCGTGTTTGTGTATTGCTCTTGCGCACACACGACACAGAGTATATGTATGTGTGTATATGCATGGACTAACACAGAATGAATGAGCAGCGCATATGAAATGTATTGAATTATCAAATAAATTGCGCTATGAATTTAATAGTATGTTTATTGGCCTAAGTTGTGTATTATAATATAATAATATAATATATAATTATAGTTTAAATTCAGTAAAAGAATAATTTGCCGGCGGCAAAGCAAATATTTTTTACGTTTTTAAGTGTTTTGCTTTAACGGCTGCACTTCTTCGACCCCGGGTTCAACACCGGGTTCAGATATTTTTTATAATATATATATTTATCTTTTTTCACACTTTTAAGTGCTCCCTGCAAAATCTTGTTCTGAAAATTCTCATGTTTCGGTAATCATTATAAAATTTTAATCAATTTCTTAATATTAATAAAATTATAAAAGGAATTTAAATACAAAATTATATTATTTAAAAATATACAAATTAATATTTGACACAAAGTGTTAATTAATAAAAAAAAAAAATTACAATTATCTGAATATAATAAATCCCTCCTTCTTGTGGGTTCCATTGGGGGCCATCAAAAAAATCGGTCCAGCGCAAATTACCTCGCAATAAAAACAAAATTTTTTTAAATATGTGACAACAAATTATGTACATTAAATACTTACAAAGCTGCAAAGCAGCCGTGCTTAAGTATCAGTCGCATTTCATTCCAGTCCAGATATTCCTTCCAGCGATTCAGATATGCTCGCAATAAAAAAATCAAATTATCATTATGAAAAATTATAATAAATTATTTAAAAAACTTACAAAGCTGCACAGCAGCACAGCATTCAGACTATCTGTCTTCTTCTTCATCCTTCTTTCGGTTTTGTTTCCTGGTCATCCCTCTAAGCGCTTGCGGGTCATCCTTCCTTCTTTGGGCATCCTTTAGTGTTGGTGTCATCCTTCTTTCCAGGGGCATCCTTCTGTTTTGGGGTCATCCTTCCTTCTTTGGGCATACATCTAGGGTCATCCTTCGATGTTATTTAATACTGTAAGCGGGTAGCCATTGCAATGGATGCCTACAGTTTGACTGAAAAATTCAATAAATTAAAATTTTTGTATAATTAAAATCATTTTATTCTTACCATGATTATGTAGGCACCAGGTCAAATGATGGCCAACCCATTTGAGAACCACGCTTTATTGTGCAAGACCTATACAAATTAAGTTTTAATTTATTCATTATTTATTATTTTTTGCTCTTTAATATGTAAACTTACCAAATGTATCGGAGTGGCATGACTTATTTGGCCAACTCTTCGGATATCAATACTGCAAACATCTGGGCCCGGCCTTTAAATAAAAATAAAAAAAAAATTAATGAAAATATATATATTTTTTTCAATTTGCCAACTTACCTATATAATTACTGTTGCAAAATTTTCAGCTTTTTCGCCATGGGCCCACGATGCTTTTCTGTCTTATCCAATAGCTTTCCCGCAAACAGCCACTTCGCTTTTTTTCGGGCTAATATTACTAATAATTTTTTAAGCAATTCTAAGCGGTGGATATTGCAGCTGTTTGTTTTATCGAACCAAGTTGGGTAAAGCATATTGGTTCGGCGAAGACATTCCTCAGTAATAGTCTTGCACAGGTTTCTTGAGTGCGGTGACCTATCGAAAACTTCGGCAAAGGAGTCATAATGCAAGTTCCATACGAGAAAGAAGTCGTCTGATGGATTTGTTAGGCACATTTTGTCCTTAGCGAAATTTCGTGCCTTTATCAAATCATCGTAATTCTCGCTTGCTAATGAGTCCATTTGGTTGAGGGCAATATCGCATTTTTCGCAATTGAACTTCTTCTTAGCAACCAAGTAGCCGTCAAAGTATCTGCGCGACACTAGTTCCCCAACAGATACTTGAGGCGTACATGGTGCTACTTCCTCACCATTCAGATTGATGTGAATGCGAGATTGTTGAATAGCGGGTAATGCCACGCCGTCAACATTCGCATCTATTGGATTATTGTTGTCGCAAATCCAATCCATATGCAAATCATCATCATCATCTGCACAATTGGCATTAGACAAGTATGATGTTGTGATTATCTTCATGGACATCAATCTGGCCGTTAAGTACTGCATTTCGCGTACTGAGGGGTTTGTGTTGTTCCCCAGCTTTGATCGCAAAGCAGCAAAGAAGTTTTCAAGACTATCTTGATTAAATCTTGTTGTGTGGATAAACTCGATAGTTTGGTCACCGAAAAGCTCGTCCGTAACGCGGATAATATTGACAAGAGTCATTAGCAAACCTGCATGGCAATTGTTCTTGGAGAACAGCTTTATGTTCTTAATGTAAGTTTCGAACTCAAGCAGTTTGTTCTTGTTTGCTAATATGTAGAGGTTTTTACAGCCACGTTTATATGACCTGCAGTTCAGCATATCAAACCCGTCATTAAGAGCTATGACGAAATCTGCAGTGGCCAATGCAATATCCATATTGTGGGTGGAAAACAGTTTGTTTTTATGGCAAACCTTAATTGCATTTCCTACTGATCTTGACAATACTTGGACAGCATATTTAACACTCATTTTTTCATGAAATTTTGGTCGTATATGTTTCTCCGTTAGTTTTGGAACCATACGAGTTGTTGTGCTCTTTGTGTCAATCTCGTATAGCTCGGCAATAACACTCCAGCTTGCGAGGCCGTTAGGAGTTTTCACATTTTTGGACAAGAAGCAGTTCCTTATGCTTTTGAACAAGTGTACATAATCATACAGTAGGTAAATTTTATTGCCGTTGGAGTCATACATGACCATACCGCCAAGTCGGTTATAGACGGATTGGTTGACGAAGCTCTGATCGCATATTACGGCTTTTACGTTTAGACCCAGTTTGCTTAGAATATCCACATTCTCCATTAAGCAATGCATCGTGGTGTCCACAACCGTTTTCAAACTACCTATGCAATAGTAGGAAAATGCGTATTTCCAAGGCTGAATAAGGCCTTTGACTTGGAAAAATAGAAAAGAGTTCGCAATGTCTAGCTCGCGCTTGCCGTTGCCACAATCAACGAAGCCGTCTATTTGGTCTGTTGTGCTGTTGTATTCGAGCTCAGAACGTCCGTGCATTTCGTCGAATACAATTACACAATTACGTTCGCTCTGAGACATCTGTTGCACATGTTTTGCAATATTTTCACAGACCTGTTCATTGATACCCGGACCAATTATCCTTATTGGGCTCCAGTTCAATAAAGTTCTAGGACTTGGCAGATTAAAAGATAGGGCATCGCGCATAAATTTGTAGCCTTTTGATGATCTATAATTGATGTTCATCAGAAGGTTTTTCTGCACATCACTGAAAGTTCTTGTGTGGCTCTCTTTCAGGAGGAGTGATGCAAAAAACTTTGATGCATCGTTAACTGCGCTGGGAACCGTGATTGAGTTATTTGCAACATCAATGCACCGCAGTGACCAATCATTCTCCCTATCTTTTAATATTTCCAGCAAAGCCGCCTTATCTTCTTTTATTTTTGAATGCTCAGCCAATAAAGTTTTGTACTTGGCTTCCATTCCAAAATATTCATTCCGCCAATAAGTCTCGTTGCGGCAATATACTTCGCAACGAGGGCATACTTCTTCTTCTATTGGCTCATTTTCATTTTGGGGCTTGCTTGTAGCGTGGTTCTCAATTATTTGAATATTGTCATCTTCGGCTATTTCATTTTCCAGACCCATTATTGGATGGACATTTTGTTTGAGCTTCTTTGAATGTAAGTCCGATGGGTGAAAATGTTTATTGCATATGAAAAGCCGGCTGTTGTTCTTAAATGCAGGTTTTATATGACAAATATTCATCCACTCTGTTCTTTGCGTTTCATCTCTAGGAAACTTATGCAGTACAGAAGGTGGATTGCTCATATTGCAGTTTATTATGCAGCAATATCTAGTGCAAATGCCTGTTTTAAGACAACTTGCATGCATTGGTTTGTCTGCGTGACCTACAAAGCAATTTTGTAAAATACATTTTCAGTTATTAATAAAACTATCGTGTTAGACATTTTCGATATTCGATATTTTTTATGTTATCGATTCCATGTGTATATCGGAAACGGAAATAGTTATCGAAAATCGGAAACAAACTTGTACTGCCTAGGACTTAGATGAGCTTATGTTCCAAATCTGGAGTCTCTAGCTCCTATAGTCTCTGAGATCAACGCACTCATACAGACGGACAAACGAACAGACAGACAGACAGACAGGCACACATACACACTGACAGACAAACAGACAAAATGACACACAGACACACTGACAGACAAACAGACAGACGGTCATGGCTATATCGACTCGGCTGTTGATGCTGATCAAGAATATATATACTTTATGGGGTCGGATATGCTTCCTTATGCCTGTTAAACACATTTACACAAAACCATTATACGCTTTTTACCCACTTTATGGGTCGGGGTATAAAAAGAGCTGGGAGCCCGCCAAAAAAACACAATAAATTAACACTTACCTAATTTAAGTGTGGGCACAGCTCCATATTTAAGGTTCCGGATGCCTATGCATTCCTTCTCAAAATGCAGGTTGCACACTCTTGTGGACGGATTTATACCAAAAACATCAATTTTAAGGTTTTCGCACCACTCCAAATCGAAGTCGTTGGGAACGCTGAAAAATTTGCTGCCGCCAACGCAGCTTTGTACGACGCACTTGAAACGCACTCGTTTGCACTTATTTTCCATTTTTTAAATGGATTTAAAAATTTAAAATTGATAAAATAATAATAATAAATAATATTTGCGGTTTTAGTTTTAATAAAAACTGATTTTAATAGTACTTTTGTAGAATCGCTTTAGATTTGAACTTATTGCTTCAATCGTCAGCACAAAAGTAACAAAAATGCATTAAAAGCGCGCAATTTTTAATTTATTTTCCCTTTATGCACTTATTCTAACGCGCGAAAACTTTTGTTTTTGATTTGATTTCCTTTTGTGTTCCATTGCATCGAACACAAAATAAGACCAACCTCAAGTCATCCACCTACAAGAGCGGTCGTGGCGCAGTTGGCTAGATGCTTGTTTGTAAAGAATTTTTATGATCCGAGTTCAACCCCCAGCCAAATTAATCAAACTTTTTCTTTCTTTTTTTTTTTTTTTTTTAATTACATTCGTGTTTTATATAAATATTATAATATTAATACAATTATTTACTTTAAAATAAAAACGGCGGCTGACTTTCAAAGCGTAGTCTGGCCCGTCTTTGTGTGTATGCATGATGTTGTGGACACGTAGGCGAAGAAAACGCCCGAAACGTAGCCTAGGTCATGCTCGTATTTGTGTGTATGCATGTGTAATACACATTGTGTATGTGAACAAGAAGAATAAGAAAACGCACCAAGGCAGCTAAAGTAGCAGTTGCTGACATTTAACACTGCACAGAGTTAAAATACCCTATGTCACAATAATTAGTTATTGTCTATAAAACCACAAATATAAGATTAGTATAGAAAGATAAGTATTTGATAGCATAGTACGTTTTTTAAATGTTATTTTAAATTTCACATTAAAATATATAAACTACATTTAATTAGTTATAAGTGCCCTTCCTTATGGCCAAAACACATTTTAAAAATATCATAATTAAGTATATTGCGTTTATCTATTTAATAACGCAAAGTTTCAATTAAGTCAAACTACCCTTCCTTGCTAGGGTAGCAGCAACCAAACTCAAGCAAAAGTCTAAAATTGCCAAACTCAAGTTCTGCGACAACAACAAGAGAAATGAAAAAGGGCAACAACTAATCTTTGTCTCGCGCATCGCACACTTTGCCATCAAAACAAAAACCTAAACAATAATGGCCGCTGGTTGTCACCGAGAATCGACGAAACAACTGAACGAATAATTTCAATTTTCCCCTGTTGGCACTCCCATCACGCAGAATGTTAGCTAACATTACAGAGCAGTGCTTATTTCCAGTCTTGTTATTTAGTTGGTCTATGCTTATTTTAGATATTCCTAATTTAATTTCTCCTTCTTGTTTAGTTGGACCAAATGCTTTATCAAGCCATCTTTCTCGCTCTAATTCATTTATACTGAGATTAAAGTTCTCACTACCTAATACATTTGACTGATAACAGTCTTCATTGCATTCTGCGATCGCTTTGTTCACTTGGTGTAAACGAATCATGAAATATTTCTTTTCTATCTATTTTCCCATCTATCGCATCATAAAAGTCAGTATTTTGATTTTCATTCCCTTTAATCGTTGTTATACTTTTATCTGCTTCTTCTTTTTGTATCGCGTGGATGGTTTGATATCTAGATTGTCTTTAATAATTTTGTTAAGTGGCTCTGTTAAAGGCTTAAATGTTTCCTCCAACTGATATTCATTCGCAGCTCTACCCAATTTAGTACTTTGAAATTTTCTTTTCAGCGCATTCCTTGTTTTTGTCAGTTCCTTTAATATATTCTCATTCATTTCGAATACCGTCTTGTAATCCGGGGACCGTTGATGGTAACCGGGAGCCGTTGTTGTTAACCGGGAGCCGTTGTTGTTAACCGCGGAGCTGTTTGTTGAAAACCGGGAGCCGTTGTTGTAATCAGGGGGGGCCGTTGTTGTTATCCGGGAGCCGTTGATGATAACCGGGAGCCGTTGTTGTTAACCGCTGAGCTGTTTGCTGAGAACTGGGAGCCGTTGTTGTTATCCGGGAGCCGTTGATGTTAACCGCGAAGCTGTTTTCCTTTTCGACGTTAATGTTTAACGCTAGAGCTGGTATATGTGAACTATTCAGATATTCATAACAAACTAAACCCACACACAAGGTCTCATAGTATATTGGTTTTGTGCAATGTCCGTCATGGTGTCTGTCTGTCCGTCTGTCCGTCTGTCCGTCCGTATGAACGCAACTTTTTTCGACACCCGTAAAGCTAGAGACTTGAAACTTTGCAATTATGTTTATCTATAGACGGTACAGATAAAGTGTCAAGATTGGGTTGCCACGCCTACTAGGAGGCTGGGAAATCGATAAATTCGATAACTGAAAACCGATAAAACCAAATATTTCTCATATTCTTACAGCTAGAGTTACCAAATTTTGCACGCAGATAGCTAGTCATGTCCCTGAAAAAACTGCATCAAAATTTTGGATGCCACGCCCCCTGATTCCGCCCCCATCCCCCCCTTCTCCATGAAATTGGAAACGCCTATAGTTGTCACATTTTTTGGGCAATAGCCACCAAATTTTGTGTCAAGATGGATATTGACGTTCCCCAAAAACATGCATCAATATTTTGGATGCCACGCCCCCTGATTCCGCCCCCATCCCCCCCTCCTCCATGAAATTGGAAACGCCTATAGTTTTCACATTTTTTGGGCTAGAGCCATCAAATTTTGTGTCAAGATAGATATTGACGTTCCCCAAAAAAATGCATCAAAATTTTGGATGCCACGCCCACCTCTGCCACCCGCCTTATAAAATCGGAATCGGCTATATCTTTAACAGTTTTTGAGCTAGAGCCACCAGACTTGGTAGGAAGATTGATAGTGACAGTTAAAAACATTTGATTCAAAATTTTGGATGCCACGCCCTCCAAAGCCACCCGCCTTATAAAATCGGAATCGGCTATATCTTTAACAGTTTTTGAGCTAGAGCCACCAAACTTATTAGGAAGATAGATAGTGACAGTTAAAAACATTTGATTCAAAAATTTGGATGCCACGCCTACCTCTGCCGCCCACCTTTTAAATTTGGGAGTTAAGTTATCTTCCACAGTTTTTGAGCTAAAGTCACCAAATTTGGTAACATGATAGCTGGCGATGTTTACCACATGGGCCACTCCCTTCGCCCCTGCATTCCCTCTTATCAACCGTTCTTTTACTGGTATCAAAGTATTCCGCTGTCGGTTGCGTCCGACTGCAACGTTTTTACTTGTTTTACATTGTTTTTGTTTCTTTGGTCTTTGTTTGATACCCATTCCAAATTTTTTCTTTGCTTTCATTGCGTTGGTAACGAAATATGCAGCGGACTTTTCTCCAAGAGAACTATCAGAGGCCTTAACTCGCTCCCACGCTCTTTCAGCTAGTATTTTGTCAGCTATATGACGATTTTGCAAATCTTTATGATTAGAATAGGCTATATCGTGTTCCCTACAAGCGGTATCCAAGGGATTGATTCCTTTATCCCCACGTTCTAAACGAGTTTTAAGCTTTGTTCCGGGGCCACAAAACTGATATCCTGGTATGTGAAGTTCAACTGGAAGAGAGTTGATTATTTTATTCACAATACCTCCACCCAGAAAGAGCGGTAACTTGCTACTATTAGGTTTATAAAAGCACATCACCATTTTATTTGATGTTTATTCATCAAGAACGTTTAAGTGAGTAACGAGTTGATTAAAAGAATAGGACTAATATGCGTTTAATAAAACAAAAACTGATATAGAGGTGAAAAATATCGATTCTAAGAGCGGTGATATCAAACAACTCAGACATAGTTGCTTGTTACCAAATTCAATACGAGCTCTTATTGTCGGCCCTTCTAACTGTGGAAAAACTAATGTTATGATTAGTTTGATTGAAAGCCCCAACGGTCTAAAGTTTGAGAACATTTATTTGTATTCAAAGTCCTTATATCAGCCGAAATATGAATACTTAAAGGCACTTATAGGCCCAATAAAAGGAATGGGATACTTTACGTTTTCTGACAATGAAAATGTAATAGCACCAAGCGATGCCAAAAAAAACTCTATAATGATTTTTGATGACGTAGCATGTGAAAAACAGGATAATATTCGTGCATACTTCTGTATGGGAAGACATAGTAGCGTAGACGCGTTCTATTTGTGTCAAACGTATACACGTATCCTTAAGCATCTTGTGCGTGATAATGCAAATTTAATTATTATGTTTCGACAAGATGATTTAAATATGAAACACGTGTATCAGGACCACGTGGGTGTAGACATGACGCTTGATTCATTTAAGAAAATTTGTCAATTTTGTTGGAGAGAAAAATATGGATTTTTATTAATAAGTAAAGACGATCCCTTAGATAATGGGCGATATAGAAGAGGATTCGCCGAGTTCATTCAAATTTAAAATAAAATGATTGAAACTTTTACTTTAAATTCACTTATCATAAATCTTTCGGAATGACAACAACACTGACATTAACGGGTAACGACGCTATTTTAGTATACAAACTATCACCCCCCTATCGAGTTGAGTGGAAGGTATGAGTGCGCACTAATTGATTTTCATATGTACAACTCGATCCCAAATGTTGACCATGACAATAATTTATTCCATGTTGGAGAAAATGTTATATATATACATGATGATATAAATGAAATTATTAGCGAGAAAATGAAGAAGAAAAAACCAAATAAATCCAAACATCCGCTGATCGAGAGCTACAACAATACCCTTCAAGTAGGGATATCTACTAAAGAAGACTCAATATACTTCAACAAAGAACGTTCTATTGGACAATTATTCGGATTTAATAGAAAAGAACTTAAGCCTAATGCATTACACATATCAGATCAGCCTGTTGACATTTTGAAAGTCAATATGTAATATTGTTAGCGGATCATATGTTAATGAGCAGTCGAGTCATGTTCTGCATGAGTTTGCACTTAACGTTCCGCCAGGGTATAAATTGTGTGAGAAACCAAATAGTCTCATTTATTTGTCTGTTAACACGAGAGAGATACACTCGCTGATAATACGAATTGTTGACCAGAACGGCAATTTGGTAAATTTAAGAAAAGAGAGCGTAACACTACGCTTACACTTGAGGCGACGAAAATGATTAATTATTATAATAAAAATGCAGGCTATCTGCCACCAGTTAACACTTTGAATTCTACTACGGAAGGAAGCAGATCGCTGAAAAATGCTCTTACGCTTGAGAACATATTATTTTTAAAATCATTGGGACTTAAACTACGAAAATAATGAGTAGTGTATTAAATGTTCGAGATAAAGCATATTCGATGGGAGTATTACTAAAAAAGAATATCACAGCTATTCTCCTTAGTTACAAGCCTTAAAAAGCAATGATGAAGTCAGAATTACAATTCAGAATCAGGACTTATATGTTTTACCTTGTGAGAGTTTTATTAATGTTGAAGGCTCGATTTGTTTGGCAGATTGTTCGATTGCTACAGATGGGCAACTTAAAAACAATTGTATGAGTTATCTATTTGATGAGGTTCGCTATGAACTTAATGGAATTGAAATTGATCGTACTCGCTTTGTTGGTATTTCAACAACCTTAAAAAGCTATATTTCCTTAAATAATACGGAGAGCCGAATGTTAGAAACTTCTGGATGGTTTAATGGAGAGGACCGACAGCTCGCAAACGGCTATTTTAATTTTTCTATTCCTCTCAAATACTTACTTGGATTTGCTGAAGACTATAACAAGGTCTTACTAAATTGTAAACATGAATTAATATTACTCATGACAAAAAATATGGGGGATGTATATTACAGTAAACTTGGGAGCACTGAGTATATATTAAATATTTCTAACATTACATGGAAAATACCACATGTAACTTTAAGTGATGAAAAGAAGTTGCAAATGTTTAGTCTAACTAAGAGTGGGGGCTCACTCCCACTTACGTTCCGCAGTTGGGATTGTTACCTGAATCCAGCATTAGCAGAAGGTATACAACATGTTTGGAATGTTAAGCTTGCAGCTAACACAGAACGCCCTCGGTTTGCTATAATTGCTTTTATAGCGGGTAATAAATTGATACAAAATCATTTGAGAAACATAAAAGTATACCTGAACTCAGAGAATTTTCCGTACGATGATATGAATATAAATTTTAAGCGAGAACGTTTTGCCAGTTTGTATGATATGTATACAGGGTTTCAGACAAGCTATTATATGAAGGAACCCGAACCATTGCTAACACCACAAGAGTTTAGAGATAAGGCACCGATGGTTGTTGTGGATTTGTCTCATCAGAACGAAACAGTAAAAACTGGGCCAATCGATGTAAGAGTTTCGATCGACCTTGAAAGTAGTAGTTAGAGAAATACTAAGGTATATTGTCTGCTTATGCATGATCGACTTGTACAGTATTCGCCCTTGACTGGATTAGTTCAACGTACAGTTTAAAATAGATTTTAGTTAATTAAAAATATAATGTACCCCTTTTTATTAAACACATTAAAGATCAAGTTGAAATTTATTAGAACATAGTTTTTATTTTATTTTAATTTTCAAGTACTTCAAAGTTACAGCTTTCTAAGATTACAAACAGTTTAAATAAATTGTTGAGCGCACATTGATTTGATATTTTCTTATGTATTCTACAATTTGTAAACAAGTAAAAACGTTGCAGTCGGACGCAACCGACTGCGGAATACTTTGATACCAGTAAAAGAACGGTTGATAAGGGGGAATGCAGGGGCGAAGGGAGTGGCCCATGTGGTAAACATCGCCAGCTATCATGTTACCAAATTTGGTGACTCTAGCTCAAAAACTGTGGAAGATAACTTAACTCCCAAATTTAAAAGGTGGGCGGCAGAGGTAGGCGTGGCATCCAAATTTTTGAATCAAATGTTTTTAACTTTCACTATCTATCTTCCTAATAAGTTTGGTGGCTCTAGCTCAAAAACTGTTAAAGATATAGCCGATTCCGATTTTATAAGGCGGGTGGCTTGGGTGGGCGTGGCATCCAAAATTTTGAATCAAATGTTTTTAACTGTCACTATCAATCTTCCTACCAAGTTTGGTGGCTCTAGCTCAAAAACTGTTAAAGATATAGCCGATTCCGATTTTATAAGGCGGGTGGCAGAGGTGGGCGTGGCATCCAAATTTTGATGCATTTTTTTGGGGAACGTCAATATCTATCTTCACACAAAATTTGGTGGCTCTAGCCCAAAAAATGTGAAAACTATAGGCGTTTCCAATTTCTTGGAGAAGGGGAGATGGGGGCGGAATCAGGGGCGTGGCATCCAAGTTTTAATGGGGAACGTCAGTACCTATCTTGACACAAAATTTGGTGGCTCTAGCCCAAAAATGTGAAAATTATAGGGGGCGTGACATTTTTTTGTGGAACGTCAATATCTATCTTGACACAAAATTTGGTGTCTCTAGCCCAAAAAATGTAAAAACTATAGGCGTTTCCAGTTTCAAGGAGCAGGGATGATGTGGGCGGAAGGAGTGGGCGTGGCATCCAAAATTTTGATGCAGTTTTTTCAGGGACATGATAAGCTATCTGCGTGCAAAATTTGGTAACTCTAGCTGTAAGAATGTGAGAAATATTTGGTTTTATCGGTTTTCAGTTATGGAATTTATCGATTTCCCAGCCTCCTAGTAGGCGTGGCATCCCAATCTTGACACTTTGTCTGTCGCGCCTATAGACAAACATAATTGCAAAGTTTCAAGTCTCTAGCTTTACGGGTGTCGAAAAAAGTTGCGTTCATACAGTCGGACAGACGGACAGACAGACAGACGGACAGACGGACACCATGACGGACATTGCACAAAACCAATATACTATGAGACCTTCGGTATCAAAGTATAAAAAGTTTGGGGATTTGGCCAAACTCTGTTCAAGATTTAAATCTATTATGTGTGTGTATAAATATTTAGCTAAAAACTCTTTCTTAGTTCTACCCCTAACTACAACAGTTGTAAAGGTATTCAATGGTTTTAGAATTTCACCAAGACTTAGATAGGAAATGTCCCCTTCAGACCAATCTAGATCATCCACATACTGTTTGGTTATCTTTAAAGTTTTTCTAGTCACTTCATTCAGCTCCCTTTTGTGATAGGGTGGTTTGAAGTGAAAAAAATTGGGTGTGATAGATCCAGCTTGCATAAATGCCAACTCTTTGACGAATAACTGCCTTTCGTTTCCAAACACATATCGAAAGTCAACTAGAACACATGAGCTTCTATTAATTATGACCATTTTGCTTCTGATGTGTATAATGTACTGAGAAACTAGAGACAATTCAATACCATAAATAGCATACTTGTTACAATTTATGTTTAGTTTGACCCAAAAGCCTCAACAAGATGGACACACTTCACTTAAAAAAATCAAAGAATTCAAGGAAAAAACAGGATCATGAAGTTATTTTTGGATTTGCGAATCTAGAGCTTAAACTAAAGTGTGGTTACGAGTAGAGGGTTCACGCCTATGGTTTGGATGCAGCAATATAAACATAACTTTATTGGACTGGGAAAGCAGGAATGGCTGCAATTATTAGCATATAAAGAGTACATTCAAATGAAACTTGAACACTTTGACTTCCTAATGCCAGATACAATAATTGAACATCCAATGCTTGGAAGTGTTAGGTGTCATTTTAAAATTAGAAAAACTGATAAGCAACGAATATTAATACTAAATCAGTATGGTAATATAATTGAATTTGATGGGGAATCATGGAGGTCGTTTATAAGATTAGGAATTTTTCTTACAACATTTTTGTGTTGGTACACGTTATTAAAAACTCAAATAAGAAACATATATTATAATTATATTATTCCAAAGTGTTCGGAAATGGGTAAAAATAGTATACAGCTGTCGGATTTAAAAGCAATTTATGACTATGAAGCAGAAATTGATCTTACTCGGCTATGCTTTGAAATTTCGAAAAAGATGGGTAAAGAAATTAAAAGGGATGTAGACCAATTTAGAAAGCAATTTCACAAGAATGAAAAAATAGAAACGTGAGAAAAACAGAGATAAAAATTTAGTCAGACATGTTCGAACATGCAAGTCTTTGCATTGAGTTTTAAAAATATGAGAAAAGACATAAAAAGAGATGTAAAAATAAAAATTTTATTCAGTATTGATTGAAAGTTTTATAAGTAAAGTACAAAATGGGTCTGTTCTTGAAAATTACTTGAAGAATACCGAGAGTATTTCTCAAAGTATACAAGCTGTAGTCTAGTAAAATCGAAATTTGGTGAACATCTTACAACATGCTCCTGGTCATCCGATCTAGCTACAGAGGGAGTTGACACATGTGGCTGCTATTTCTATGGAATGCGTCTAGCGAAACTGGAGAAGATTATTTCACAATACAAAAATTTAAGCAAAAGATTAAATAATAGCAATTGTTATAACTCTAATGAATAAATTTTATTACTAACACACAAAAAAACTCTCCTTTTATTCATTTTGAAATCAGGCATAAATTATTTTCTAGCGAGCTAATCATTAATTAAATAACTTGCGTACGTACAAGAAAGGGATAGCACCACAGCTTTAAATCAACAAGCCTCTAAGATTAAAGGGAGGGTACCTAATATTAAGAATGATAAGCCTCCAGGTTTGATGACTATTGCTTGAAGGAGGATCAGCAAGAATCAATTTCCCCCAAATTGATAAGCTCGAATATGAGCATGTTCAGTACACATTAAACACATTTTTATCAACAAGCCCAGTTTAATGTTAAATCATGCGCATCTCTACATAACAATACACACACACACACACACACATATACGCACACACTTGCACATGCACTCACATGCCCAGCTTGATGTTAAATCATGCGCACCTGTACACACACTTGAATACGCACTTTAGTACGCATTTAACACTATCTCATCTATAAGCCGCAATACTCAACGAACATGAACATGTTCAGTACGCATTTAACAATATCTTATCTATAAGCCGCAATACTCGACGAAGATGAAAATCTATAGTCCGTCTATAGCATTTTCTTATCCCTAAGCCAAAAATCCATCCTTATCTAGGATAGCACCAGTAACACTCTACAAATGTATATTAAAAAACGCTAAAAATTTTAAAGTATTTACAAAACAAAACAAACAAATAATCATTAAACATAATTGGTCATATAAGATCATCATGAGACCAGGAGTGAGCGATATCGTCTGAGAAAAACAAACAAACAAATAATCATTAAATATAAGTGGTCACCAGGAGTGACCGATCTCGTCTGAGAAAAACAAACAAACAAAAAGGGGTCATCTAAGGTCATAGTGATAGCATGGTCATCCAACGTCATAGTGAGACCAGGAGTGACCTAAATCGTCTAAGAAAAACAAACAAACAAAAAATAGGGGTCATAAATCAAACAAACAAAATAAAAGGGGTCAAAAATCAATCAAATAAAAAGGTGTGAAATTTCACACCTCAAGTGGTTTCATTCCGCCAATTCCCTACTACTTGTATGTATGTACAAAAAAGGTATTCAAAGGAAAACACACGTATATTATATATATATATGTATATATATATATATTTTCCTTTGAATACCTTTTTTGTACATACCATACATACATACAAAATAAGCTATTCTACGTATATTGTACATATATTTGTATTATTTACCTATTTATTTTTATTAAATTAAATTTTTAAGATTAATCATAAAATAATATTGCTTACAATTTCTAAATTTATGTTTATTCATTCTATTATGTACAATAGATGCTCAAGTTACCTACAACAGCCTGAAACATTTAGACAGGGCGGACCTCCGCGAAGCGATCCCACCCTTAGGGCTCCGAGCTGAATTTCGGATTAAATTGTTACATTGGAGAAAGGCTAAGGTAAGCTGAACCATGAATACTTAATAGTTATAAAACGGACTTTTTAATTTTATTTAGTTTGGAATTGATGACAACTCAGTTACAGTGTCGGAGAAGGTCGAAAGCTGGCTGGAAAAAATTGATGAGTGCGCGACCCCATCCACTACAAATTCTTGTAGTAATTTACTTGGCAAGGTAAAATTTGTTTGCTCATAACTTCTTTTCTGCAGTATATGTAGATTAAGAACACATTATATTAATAACAATTTTTTAATTCTTTTTCAGAGCATGAAAGAGTTACTCTTGGAATCTCAGAAGGGGCTTTCATTATTAAAATTAGCCAAGAGTAATGAGCAATTATAGTGCGACAACAGGAACATTTTAATCGACATAATTTTAGAAGATGTCCAGTTTAAGAAGAAAACGCTTAGGCCCGTTGATTTTGATGTATTATTTGAACAAATTTGCTCAGTTTTTCCAAAGGAAATTGGAATGAAGATAATTACAAAATCATTAAAATGTAAAACTATGTCAACTAAAAATATTTTGTATTTACAGGATTACTATTATATTCCTCGAAAGGGTAAAAACAATGCAGGAGGCAGGCTTTTTACCAAGTATAAAAATTGTACTTGCAAAAAACGCAAGCTGACGTTCCGCAGTGACGGCGAGGATAAAAACTCCTTCATCGCAAGCAATCAAAATCCATTGCACGAAATTGACATTGAAATCGCCACGGCAACAAAGGCAGCTCTTAACAGGGAGAGCTCAAGCTGAAGCAGTGTGTGCGACAGTTGGAGAAAAACGTTTAACTTACGACAAAATTACATCAAGGAACTGGAGAGCGGCCAATTTTTAAAGGCTTGGTCTAAGTTCACAGATGCCTGAGCACCAGACTTGGTAAGAATTCAAAATATTGTAAAACGTTCATACATTATTTTATTTTTCATTTGGCACTAAACCCGGAATAAAATTTTCAAAATTTCTTTTAAACTACGAACAATTTATAAATGTTTTAAAACGACTTATTTGTCTAATGATCACAATGTTTATATATATATTGAGGAAAATACAACTATTAATTTACAAAATTGTGTTTTTTGCTACGAATTATGTTTTAAGGAAACTAAGTATAAAAGTAATAATTATTTAGTGTATAAGACTACCCCAAGTATTGAAATTTATAAGATCAAAATGTTTGTAATCAATGAAAACAATATATATGTCATATGTAACTCTTTAAATATTAATGAATTTAATATTCATCTCCAGGCGTAAGAAACGTTAAGCTTGTATAGACAATTTAGTTGTAAGAACATCAAAGAATTTATAAGCCTTCCCATCCGATAAATAAATAAAAATATAAAAAATAATCAACACGCTCAATTGTTTTATTTTGTTAACAAAATGTTATTAATTTAAGAACCAATTGTTCATAAAATAAGAACGACATGTTCTTAAAATAAGAACAAATTGTTCATATATTAAGAACGAAATGTGCTTAAAATAAGAACGAATTGTTCATAAATTAAGAACGAAATTGTTCTTAATTTAAGAACAAATCGTTCATAGATTAAGAACAAATCGTTCATAAATTAAGAACGATATGTTCTTAAATTAAGCACAAATCGTTCATAAATTAAGAACGAGTTGTTCTTAATTTAGGAACGAATTATGACCAAGACGATCATAAAAACAGAACAGCGTTCTTAAAAAATTCGTTCATAAAACATGACCGGCGTTCATGAATTAAGAAAAAACGTTCATAGCATTCCTTTCATGACCAAATGGTAATGATTTGGGCGTCGCCGGATGTGGCACGCTGATGCTCCCTCGATTGAGCAAAAGGCGGTGTGCCTTTCGCTCTGTATTCCAGCGTTGGTGCAAAAGGCGGTCCTATGCCTTTCGCACTTGTTGCATCTCGGATGTGCACGTGTACTCGCAGTACACGGATTCCAGTGGTCCCGCGCAGTCCTTGGGGCAGCTCTTCTTTAGTTTTGGTAAGGCTTTTGGGGATGTAGGTTTTTTTTATTATAATTTTTCGGTTTAAAAATTGTATTTGAGATGAGTGAGGTGCTGAGTTGGGAGCTTTTTTTTTCTTTATTGCATGACTTTAAGAAGTCGAGTTCAGCTTGTAACTTTTGGGCTGTTGCCCACGCAGGTGGTGGCGAACTAGAGAATAATAGCCATTTTAAATGAGCTATTCTGTTTTTAATTTTCTTCTGTACACCTCCGCGTTTGCCCATGACTCACACACACTCTACTCACTCAGATATTTTTCCATAATCCCGTCGTTGCCGCACGAGCAGATCACCGCTGGTTGTGTATATCTTGGATGTGTATATCTTTTTTGGCTCTGCTTTCGACGCTGCAGCACTTTCTCATCGCTGCTTATTTGATGTAGAATTGTCTCCTTGTTATTGGTATCCTGCTGCTCCTGCAGCCTTCGTGACACTTGTCACGGTAGCCATATAATATCATTGTTGTTATAATGATAACGCTTGAACACTTGTGGGTTATTTGGAGTATGGTTTGATAACGATCTCTTTATTTTAATCCAAAGAATTCTTAGCCTAAATACATAGTTGGGTTTCTTTTGTATAAAGCTCTGTCGCAGCAGAGCGGCTTATGTATATGTATGTTTGTGTAACAATTTGATCGCCGGCTGCGGCGGTCAAGAGAGACAGAGTTGTAGTATATGTATATGTGTATATGCAGAAGGCAAAGAATGCATCTACATTTAATATACATATATAAGGCAAGCACTGGCTCGTAAGGGCTAAAGAGCTTACGTTGCGGATCCCAAACTTCGCGATCGGCCCGCTCATAAGTGGCCGATCAGATTTCAAGTGCGCTGACCGTTTGTGTAATTGCGTTATATTTATATATACATAGCAACAAAGTGTTACTATGTCTGAAGTTTAAATACCCTGCAATATAGTGGGTATATGACAGGTTGTCATGCATACTACACCATTATGCGCTGAAGAAACTGTTCAGGCAGACCTAGGAACGTCTGTTCTTATAAAGGGGAGAGTGGTCCACAAGGACAATTTAAAGTAGCAGTCTATCAATCAGTAGTAAAACTAAGGAACTCATAGATTTAACAGAAAAATTGTCCGAATTGTTCCCTCTTATGAGGAAGTTATTAGATGTCGATACCGACCACCTTAAAAACCTTTTGTCCGTATTGAAAGTTCACCCCAGGATTGCCAGGAGTTTAGATTTTTAAGGGACAGTGCTCAAAGTCGTGGCCGGCACACCAAACGCATCAGATTTGGAAAAAATAAAAATAACAGAGTCAAAATTAATTGAGTCAAATAACAGGCAGGTAGAAATAAATACTGAGACTCAAAAGCAGATAAACCAATTAACCGATACTGTAAATTAAATAGTTAAGGTAAAGAAGAAAGAGCTAATAAACACTTCACATTTATACGAGGCACTTTTGGCCAGGAATAGAATGTTGATAACTGAAGTTCAAAATTTAATGCTTACAATCACACTTGCTAAATCAAACATAATTAATCCCACAATATTTAACCACGACGACTTAAAATCCGTTTTAGTTGAGCACCCCACAGATAGCCCTATAGTAAGTTTGTTGGAAGCATCCGATATTAAAGTACTCCGTCCGAAAATATAATCCATGTACTAATAGATTACCCTAGAATTAAATTTGTATGTAGAACGGTCAGCATTTTTCCGGTTTCACATGAGCACACCGTTCTTCAACTCCAAGACGACACCGTAGCAGAATGCGAAAGCGGCGTTTCAGCGGTCAACAGCTGTACTACAACAACACAGGCTCTGCATGCGGGCGGCAAAGCGCACTGTTATACGCAACCCAGCCACTTGACACCCATCACCTACGTTTATGACGGCATTATGGTAAGAAACGAAAGCCCAGCACGAGTTAGCACCGACGATGGTCCAGAGATACAAGTCAACGGCACTTACCTTATTACCTTTGAACACATGGCCATCATAAACGGCACAAAGTAAACTCTGGACAAAAACCCTGGCATTGCGGCTTCCCCGTTAATCCACATCATTAGCCATGATCCGGTACTTAGCATGCCATTGCTCCACAGAATGAACAACAACAATCTTCACGTCATCCAAGAGTTTGAGGAAAAGGTTGAGTCTGCAGGGTCGCCTAAGGTGTGGTTCGGTATTGGAGTGTTGCTCAGCCTCCTATTTTGCGGTTCCGTTCTACTCTGCCAAGGTTTGAGAAGAAGACGGACATCGATGGAGATGCAAAGGATTGTCAACAGCTTCAAAATGAACGAGGATGCTAATAGTTCTAAAGGGGGAGTAGTTAACGAGTGCCCCTCGCACTTTGTATTTAAGCATTTATTGGCTGACAATTGCGCGCATGGTGCTGACGCGGCGAATGCCTTAGTTCGGTGCCCTGATCGCAACGGCTTGCCGACTGTCACATTGTAGCTTATGCTGTGTCAGCTATGGTGGGTAGAATAATATTTTATTTTATTTAGAATATTTTAGCTTATTCCCCAACTCTTTGCATCGAGTGAGTTCAGTTCTGTTTGAGCGACCGAGGCATAAGCCGGTACAAATAAAATATTACTCCGAATAACCAGTCCGTATGTTTAATCGTGTTCGCGGAAACGCCAGCGGTTGAAATAAAATACAACACTTAAACTACACCCAGAAAAAAATTCTCTCTAAATGTACCAAATCATTACCAAATCATTTCCATTTGGTCATGAAAGGCTGCTATGAACGTTTTTTCTTAATTCATGAACGCCGGTCATGTTTTATGAACGAATTTTTAAGAACGCTGTTCTGTTTTTATGATCGTCTTGGTCATAATTCGTTCCTAAATTAAGAACAACTCGTTCTTAATTTATGAACAATTCGTTCATAGATTAAGAACAAATCGTTCATAAAGACCAAGACGATCATAAAAACAGAACAGCGTTCTTAAAAAATTCGTTCATAAAACATGACCGGCGTTCATGAATTAGGAAAAACGTTCATAGCAGCCTTTCATGACCAAATGGTAATGATTTGGTAATGATTTGGTACATTTAGAGCGGATTTTTTTCTGGGTGTAGTTTAAGTGTTGAGGTGCTAACTCGTGCTGGGCTTTCGTTTATTACCATAATGCCGTCATAAACGTAGGTGATGGGTGTCAAGTGGCTGGGTTGCGTATAACAGTGCGCTTTGCCGCCCGCATGCAGAGCCTGTGTTGTTGTAGTACAGCTGTTGACCGCTGAAACGCCGCTTTCGCATTCTGCTACGGTGTCGTCTTGGAGTTGAAGAACGGTGTGCTCATGTGAAACCGGAAAAATGCTGACCGTTCTACATACAAATTTAATTCTAGGGTAATCTATTAGTACATGGATTATATTTTCGGACTGGAGTACTTTAATATCGGATGCTTCCAACAAACTTACTATAGGGCTATCTGTGGGGTGCTCAACTAAAACGGATTCTAAGTCGTCGTGGTTAAATATTGTGGGATTAATTATGTTTGATTTAGCAAGTTTGATTGTAAGCATTAAATTTTGAACTTCAGTTATCAACATTCTATTCCTGGCCAAAAGTGCCTCGTATAAATGTGAAGTGTTTATTAGCTCTTTCTTCTTTACCTTAACTATTTAATTTACAGTATCGGTTAATTGGTTTATCTGCTTTTGAGTCTCAGTATTTATTTCTACCTGCCTGTTATTTGACTCAATTAATTTTGACTCTGTTATTTTTATTTTTTCCAAATCTGATGCGTTTGGTGTGCCGGCCACGACTTTGAGCACTGTCCCTTTAAAATGTAAACTCCTGGCAATCCTTTGGTGAACTTTCAATACGGACAAAAGGTTTTTAAGGTGGTCGGTATCGACATCTAATAACTTCCTCATAAGAGGGAACAATTCGGACAATTTTTCTGTTAAATCTATGAGTTCCTTAGTTTTACTACTGATTGATAGACTGCTACTTTAAATTGTCCTTGTGGACCACTCTCCCCTTTATAAGAACAGACGTTCCTAGGTCTGCCTGAACAGTTTCTTCAGCGCATAATGGTGTAGTATGCATGACAACCTGTCATATACCCACTATATTGCAGGGTATTTAAACTTCAGACATAGTAACACTTTGTTGCTATGTATATACAAATATAACGCAATTACACAAACGGTCAGCGCACTTGAAATCTGATCGGCCACTTATGAGCGGGCCGATCGCGAAGTTTGGGATCCGCAACGTAAGCTCTTTAGCCCTTACGAGCCAGTGCTTGCCTTATATATGTATATTAAATGTAGATGCATTCTTTGCCTTCTGCATATACACATATACATATACTACAACCATTAAGCAAGTACACGTAGAGGAGTCAAACGCAAAAAATCCAATAGCCTAATTGGTCCAATTTGCGGAGGAACCACCCTCATTCGGCTGCTGAAAGCATCGAGCCGAACGCAAATTTTGACTCGATACAGACGGACTGCCAGCAATTTGCTGTGTATACGTCTGTATGTCAGCGACGTGATCGCCGTTAGGTGTATATATGTGTGTATGTATGTTTCTGTATGTTTCTGTATGCTGTTTGCTCTGAGCGGCTGTATATTGTGGAAGGGGGAGAGCAGCAGCAGAGTGCGAACAACAACAACACATGAGCATTTTTTCTGTATTTGGTGGCTCCGAGATCAAATGAAGCAAAAATCATTTGGGCGAATGTATACCTAAATACACATATATATGTGTGTGTGTATGTGCGCATGCATATTTTTTCAGTTTTTGGTGGCTCTCAAGTGATTTGGGATTTTGTTACTTTTCTAGCAACGCATATCAATGTGTGTGTGTGTGCATGTGTATGTTCATGTGCAGCACATTTGAATGTATGCGTAGCAATTGCCTTGGCTATTCTTGACCTGTCTCAATTTTTATGATTTCTAGCAATTTTATTACAAGGATATCTATAAAATTAATGTTATTAAATGATAATTTTTTATTTATTTTTAAAATGCATCTTAATCATTAAGATGCATTGTCCATAGTTCATAATATGATTAATAATAATTTATATATTTTAATATATATATGTATATAATTATATATTATATATTTATGTGTTCTCGTGACCCTAAAACATCATAACTAAATCTATATTAAATGCCGACAGCCAATATTTAAAATTAAAATTTGGCGCGCATTTTAATCTGCCTACAAAACACAGGCAATTTCAGTTTTTTCACTTTCTGGTCATCCATACTCTTTCGAGATATTAGCTATATGACACCAGCAAACAACTTTGCCACACAACTACCATGCAGTTGCTCATTTACATATAAAATATGCACACATATTCCGAAAGAGTATAAATGGTTCATGTGTCGGCAGCTGGAAGAAAATCACAGGCTCGCGGCAACTGCGTGCCAACAAAAAACCTTTTCTCTACTCAATAAACGCACACAAGTCCCAGCGATCTCAACAGAAACACAGTTCTGAATACTCTTTCGGAATATGTGTGCATATTTTATATGTAAATGAGCAACTGCATGGTAGTTGTGTGGCAAAGTTGTTTGCTGGTGTCATATAGCTAATATCTCGAAAGAGTATGGATGACCAGAAAGTGAAAAAACTGAAATTGCCTGTGTTTTGTAGGCAGATTAAAATGCGCGCCAAATTTTAATTTTAAATATTGGCTGTCGGCATTTAATATAGATTTAGTTATGATGTTTTAGGGTCACGAGAACACATAAATATATAATATATAATTATATACATATATATATTAAAATATATAAATTATTATTAATCATATTATGAACTATGGACAATGCATCTTAATGATTAAGATGCATTTTAAAAATAAATAAAAAATTATCATTTAATAACATTAATTTTATAGATATCCTTGTAATAAAATTGCTAGAAATCATAAAAATTGAGACAGGTCAAGAATAGCCAAGGCAATTGCTACGCATACATTCAAATGTGCTGCACATGAACATACACATGCACACACACACATTGATATGCGTTGCTAGAAAAGTAACAAAATCCCAAATCACTTGAGAGCCACCAAAACTGAAAAAATATGCATGCGCACATACACACACACATATATATGTGTATTTAGGTATACATTCGCCCAAATGATTTTTGCTTCATTTGATCTCGAGCCACCAAATACAGAAAAATGCTCATGTGTTGTTGTTGTTCGCACTCTGCTGCTGCTATCCCCCTTCCACATTATACAGCAGCTCAGAGCAAACAGCATACAGAAACATACATACACACATATATACACCTAACGGCGATCACGTCGCTGACATACAGACGTATACACAGCAAATTGCTGGCACTCCGTCTGTACCGAGTCAAGCGCCGGCGCATGAATGACTTGCAATTTTTTAGCTACGCAAATGGTCTGCAAAATTTGCGTTCGGCTCGCTGCTTTCAGCAGCCGAATGAAGGTGGTGCCTCCACAACGCATTTTTTCGGCAGTTGGGAAAACGCGATTTGACTCCTCTACGTGTACTTGCTTAATGCTACAACTCTGTCTCTCTTGACCGCCGCAGCCGGCGATCAAATTGTTACACAAACATACATATACATAAGCCGCTCTGCTGCGACAGAGCTTTATACAAAAGAAACCCAACTATGTATTTAGGCTAAGAATTCTTTGGATTAAAATAAAGAGATCATTATCAAACCATACTCCAAATAACACACAAGTGTTCAAGCGTTATCATTATAACAACAATGATATTATATGGCTACCGTGACAAGTGTCACGAAGGCTGCAGGAGCAGCAGGATACCAATAACAAGGAGACAATTCTACATCAAATAAGCAGCGATGAGAAAGTGCTGCAGCGTCGAAAGCAGAGCCAAAAAAGATATACACATCCAAGATATACAAAACCAGCGGTGATCTGCTCGTGCGGCAACAACGGGATTATGGAAAAATATCTGAGTGAGTAGAGTGTGTGTGAGTCATGGGCAAACGCGGAGGTGTACAGAAGAAAATTAAAAACAGAATAGCTCATTTAAAATGGCTATTATTCTCTAGTTCGCCACCACCTGCGTGGGCAACATGCAATAAAGAAAAAAAAAGCTCCCAACTCAGCACCTCACTCATCTCAAATACAAGTTTTAAACCGAAAAATTATAATAAAACAAGTAAAAACGTTGCAGTCGGACGCAACCGACTGCGAAATACTTTGATACCAGTAAATGAACGGTTTATAAGGGGGAATGCAGGGGCGAAGGGAGTGGGCCATGTGGTAAACATCGCCAGATATCATGTTACCAAATTTGGTGACTTTTCCTCAAAAGCTGTGGAAGATAATTTAACTTCAAAATGTAAAAGGTGGGCGGCAGAGGTGGGCGTGGCATCCAAATTTTTGAATCAAATGTTTTTAACTGTCACTATCTATCTGCCTACCAAGTTTGGTGGCTCTAGCTCAAAAACTGTTAAAGATATAGCCGATTCCGATTTTATAAGGCGTGTGTCTTAGGTGGGCGTGGCATTCAAAATTTTGATGCAGGTCTTTGGTAGATGCTGCCTTCTATCTTTCTACATAATTTACGGGCTCTAGCTTAAAATCTATAAGAGATATCGAAATTTCCGATTTTAAATAGTGGGCGGCAGAGGTGGGCGTGGCATCCTAATTTTTGATGCAGACCTTTTGTAGATGTCACCATATATCTTCCTACCAAATTTGGAGACTCTAGCTCGAAAAATGTGAAAACTATAGGCGTTTCCACTTTCAAGTAGAAGGCGGGATGGTGGCGGAATCGGGGGGCGTGGCATCCAAAATTTTGATTAATTTTTTTGTGGAACGTCAATATGTATCTTGACACAAAATATGATTTCTCTAGCCCAAAAAATGTAAGAACTATAGGCGTTTCCAATTTCAAGGAGCAGGGATGATGGGGGCGGAAGGAGTGGGCGTGGCATCCAAAATTTTGATGCAGTTTTTTCAGGGACATGACTAGCTATCTGCGTGCAAAATTTGGTAACTCTAGCTGTAAGAATGTGAGAAATATTTGGTTAAATCGGTTTTCAGTTATCGAATTTATCGATTTCCCAGCCTCCTAGTAGGCGTGGCAACCCAATCTTGACACTTTATCTGTACCGTCTATAGATAAACATAATTGCAAAGTTTCAAGTCTCTAGCTTTACGGGTGTCGAAAAAAGTTGCGTTCATACGGACGGACAGACGGACAGACGGACAGACAGACACCATGACGGACATTGCACAAAACCAATATACTATGAGACCTTCGGTATCAAAGTATAAAAACCTACATCCCCAAAAGCCTTACCAAAACTACAGAAGACCTGCCCCAAGGACTGCGCGGGACCACTGGAATCCGTGTACTGCGAGTACACGTGCACATCCGAGATGCAACAAGTGCGAAAGGCATAGGACCGCCTTTTGCACCAACGCTGGAATACAGAGCGAAAGGCACACCGCCTTTTGCTCAATCGAGGGAGCATCAGCGTGCCACATCCGGCGACGCCCAGCTGATGCAAAGGGTCAGCAAAAGAGACTTAGTAACATCAAAATTTATAAATAATTTAATGTAAAAAAAAGAAATTATATATTGTACAATCGAGCGGAATCATTTCTGCCCGATTAGAAGCATAGCCTGTAAAGCTATGCGAAATAATAGGTAGGATATTGTAAGCCAAAAGGTGTAGGAATTTCTCCCCACCCACGATGTGTATTAGGATCGTGCGTTTTAGATGTCACTATTATTAAAATTTATAATTTAAAAAAAAAAAGCAAACTAATAAGTATAAAATAAAAATTATTTTAATTATAATGCAATTATTGTCAATGTAGGAACAGTAATAAACAAATGTAAATTTAAAAAAAAAAAATTTTAATGATTTTCAAAATAGGAAATTTAAATAACAACATAATATCCAAAACGGACAACGTTTATGAAATAGAATTGGCCAAAATGGGCATCGTAGATACAAAAACGGTGGATTCCACAGCTAATGAAATAAACAAAGTAGAATCTAATAGCATAGATTTAGGAATAACAAATACTCTGTTAATAATTATTGTTGTTATTCTAAGCGCAAATGTGCTATTTAAATTGTACAAAGTACATAATAAGTGCCTAAGGAAAAAGTACCTAAGCAAGGCCAACGATCTAGATAAAATCTAGAATCGAATGAAAAAAATAGAAAAATATAAAAATAAAAATGATATAAAAAAAATAGTAAAAGCTATACTAATCAAATTTTGGTTAAATTAAATTTATATATATATATATAATTGTATGATGGATATACATCAAAGTATCAGGATAAAAACTCTTTTAGAACGTATGCTTAAGAAAGACCCAGATTTCCCAAACAAAGTATGGGCAATATTGTCTATGGAGCCAATGAGCACCAGACAACTATCTGATATATATTCACAGACATAAAACCAAACATGTCCGTTAATTGAATGTACAAGATACGAACAAAAAGTTATAATGTCAGACTATCTTCAGATAGACGTTAGACGAGTGGTACAAATCAAGCGAAATAAAAAAAAAACAATAGGATATGAATATTTCCACTATTAACGGAGATACATATCAGATATTAGGTATTTCAAAATGTATGCGGCAATAGCTGAAACATTCCAAAGAGACCCAGAGTTCATTATACGAGCAATTCGTGTACTAAATCAATTTCACGAATTCATTTCGGTATCTGATTTGAGTACGCCTACGTAGACTCGTATAATAGAATTACTAGCCCACTATACCATTGCATTATAAAAGAAAAAGGTATAGTGCTATCCACGTTGCCATACGTAATGGTAAAAGAAATATCAGAAGATAACGTCTTCTTGGGTCGGTTTACTATACTAATGATGCGATTGCATCGATAAAAGTGAGTAACTCATGGAATGGCAGGAAATAGCGCGACGAATAACTTCATTCAAAGAAAAATCATATAAATATATAAAATTACGCAAATAATAACTGAAAACAATAACATCAGGGGATTAGTAGACTCAATAAAAAAATAAACTTACAAATGTTCATAATGAACAATGTCTAAAAAACTTACGTTCATTGGCCGCAAGACTAAAACATGTGAGTGATAGACAAATATTACATTGAACATTCCATCCAACCCATACTTTCCAATTGAGTTTGACCCAAGTCAACTTCAAGATTCACTAGAACCAAAACCCTTTATTAACACTGAATTGTCAGAACAGGTGTGTTCTGACCCAGATGATAATAAACAAGAGTTGAATAATAGATCCCAAACAGTAGTAGATTTTCTGAAAACAGCCTCGAATCTTCTATTTGAGTACGATGGTAAAGCAGAAAATCTACAAAGCTTCAAAGACGCTTTAAGTCTAGTAGACACCATTAAAGGAAACCACGAAGCAACGGCCATACAACTTTAAAAAAAACAAGTAAAAACGTTGCAGTCGGACGCAACCGACTGCGGAATACTTTGATACCAGTAAAAGAACGGTTGATAAGGGGGAATGCAGTGGCCCATGGAGTGGCCCATGTGGTAAACATCGCCAGCTATCATGTTACCAAATTTGGTGACTTTAGCTCAAAAACTGTGGAAGATAACTTAACTCCCAAATTTAAAAGGTGGGCGGCAGAGGTGGGCGTGGTATCCTAATTTTTGATGCAGATCTTTTGTAGATATCACCATATATCTTCCTACCAAATTCGGTGACACTAGCTTGAAAAATGTGAAAACTATAGGCGTTTCCAATTTCAAGTATAAGGGGGGTTGGGGGCGGAATCAGGGGGCGTGGCATCCAAAATTTTGATGCATTTTTTGGGGAACGTCAATATCTATCTTCACACAAAATTTGGTGGCTCTAGCCCAAAAAATGTAAAAACTATAGGCGTTTCCAATTTCTTGGTGAAGGGGGGATGGGGGCGGAATCAGGGGGCGTGGCACCAAAGTTTTGATGGGGAACGCCAGTACCTATCTTCACACAAAATTTGGTGGATCTTGCCCAAAAAATGTAAAAACTATAGGCGTTTCCAATTTCAGGGAGAAGGGGGGATGGGGCGGAATCAGGGGGCGTGGCATCAAAATTTTGATGCATTTTTTTGGGGAACGTCAATATCTATGTTGACACAAAATTTGGTGGCTCTAGCCCAAAAAATGTGAAAACTATGGGCGTTTCCAATTTCAAGCAGCAGGGATGAGGGGGGCGGAAGGAGTGGGCGTGGCATCCAAAATTTTGATGCAGTTTTTTCAGGGACATGACTAGCTATCTGCGTGCAAAATTTGGTAACTCTAGCTGTAAGAATGTGACAAATATTAGGTTTTATCGGTTTTCTGTTATCGAATTTATCGATTTCCCAGCCTCCTAGTAGGCGTGGCACCCCAATCTTGACACTTTATCTGTCTCGCCTATAGACAAACATATTTGCAAAGTTTCAAGTCTCTAGCTTTACGGGTGTCGAAAAAAGTTGCGTTCATACGGACAGACGGACAGACGGACAGACGGACAGACGGACAGACACCATGACGGACATTGCACAAAACCAATATACTATGAGACCTTCGGTATCAAAGTATAAAAATTAAATGGCCACGCAAGAAACTTGATTGGCAATGAGCAAACGATCGCTCAAATTATTGCAAAACTATCAAGCACAGTAAAAGGCGAGTCAGTAGAAGTATTGTAAGCCAAATTACTTAACTTGCAACAACGAAGCAAAACTGCCAACCAGTATACACAAGAGGTTGAGCAGTTAACAAGAGCTTTGGAAGGCGCATATATAAACGATGGTTTAACGCCGGAGCTGGCCAATAAATACAGTACAGCCGAAGCAGTTAAGGCAATGACCAAAAACTGTGCTAACGATAATGTAAAACTTATCATGCAGGCTGGCACATTCAATAACATGAATGATGCGATATCCAAATTTGTCAACAGTTGCACAGAGGAAACTGGACAGTACAACGCTGTATTGTTCTACCAAAATTACTCTCAACGTGGCGGAAACCGCGGAAGAGGTAACTATAGAGGCCGACCTTACAACAGAGGCGGTCAAGGACAATACTACAATAATAACAGAGGCAATTCTCGAGGCCAAAATAGAGGAAACTCTAGAGGCCATGGCAACTCAAACAGAGGCCATAACAATGTCAGAGTAACCCAAGATGTCTCGGGAAATTCCGAGCAACGTTTAGATACACAACAATAGAAAACACCAAAGTTCATACGATAAATTTTAGTCTCAACATATTTGTTTCATTTGACCACGTGTCAACAGGTAAAAATCTTACCTTCTTAATAGATACAGGTGCAGACATCTCAATACTTAAAGAAACTTCTGATGTCTTTCATGACATCCAGCCTAATAATGTGATAAATGGTTGATTTAGATTTCGCTATACCATGTGATGGAATAATAGGCATTGATTTTATAAAAAAATTCAATTGTCAACTTGATTTCAAACCATCGGAAGATTGGCTTATAATTAGATCCAATAATCTAAAATATCCGAGCAATGTTCCAATAACATATGACTCTGGTAGAAACTCAATACTTCTGCCAGCAAGATCACAAGTTGTCCGAAAAGTCACGCTAACGTCAAAAGAAGATGGTGTATTTATTCCAAATCAGGAAATCCAACCTGGTGTATATGTTGCAAACACAGTTGCAACATCTCAAAATACGTTTGTCCGTTTACTAAATACAACTAGTACCGATCAATAAGTTACAATAAATAACTTAAAACATGAATCACTTTCGAACTACGATGTAGTTCACACAAATCAAGAACATCGAGAAAAAACTGTCATATCTCAGCTAGCAAAAAATTTTCCCCAACAATACAAGTCAGAATTAACCAATTTATGTACCAAGTATAGTGACATATTCGGTCTTGAAACCGAATCAATCACAACAAATAACTTCTATAAACAACAACTGAGACTAAAAGATAATGAACCGGTGTACATCAAGAACTATCGAAGCCCGCATAGTCAAACAGGAGAAATACAAAAACAAGTTGAAAAATTGATCAGCGACAACATTGTCGAACCTTCTGTGTCAGAATACACCATCCCACTCTTACTTGTCCCAAAGAAAGCCCTTCCAGGCTCAGAAAATATAAAATGGCGATTAGTAATTGACTATCGTCAAATTAATAAAAAACTACTGTCCTATAAATTTCCACTGCCTAGAATTGATGATATATTAGATCAACTAGATAGAGCAAAATATTTCTCATGCCTTGACTTAATGTCAGGTTTTCATCAAATTGAACTCGAAGAAAGTTCAAGAAATATAACTTCATTTTCAACGAGCAATAGCTCATATCGCTTTACGCGATTCGGTTTAAAAATAGCGACAAATTCATTTCAGAGAATGATGACTATAGCGTTCTCTGGCCTTGAATCTTCGCAAGTTTTCCTTTATATGGATGATTTAATAGTTATTGGTTGTTCCGAAAAACATATGTTTAAAAACGTAACTGATGTTTTTGACAAATGTAGGAAATACAACCTTAAATTACATCCACAAAAATGTTCATTTTTTATGCATGAAGTAACCTTCCTTGGTCACAAATGCACAGATAAAGGAATCTTGCCAGACGACAAAAAATACGACGTCATTAAAAACTACCCAGTCCCACATGATGCGGACAGCGCTAGACGATTCGTTGCTTTCTGTAACTATTATAGACGATTTATAAACAACTTCGCCGAATATTCACGGCACGTAACAAGATTATGTAAAAAGAATGTTCCTTTTGAATGGACAGTTGAATGCCAAAATGCATTCCAATACCTTAAAGAAAAGCTAATTCAACCAACATTACTACAATACCCAGACTTCAGCAAAGAATTTTGCATAATAACGGATGCTAGTAAGCAAGCGTGTGCAACAGTTTTAACACAAAAGTATAATGGACTCCAACTTCCAGTTGCATACGCATCACGTTCATTTACATAGTAATAAAAGCACAACAGAACAAGAATTAGCAGCAATTCACTGGGCAATAGGGTGGGTCAATTTGTATGGACTGAAAAAACGTCACCAAGCGGTTATCAGAATCGTAAACTAGGATGAATTCTAAGAAGTTTTGCCCAAGAAACAATGGGTCTAGCCTCCCATTTTTACGAAGAAGTTTTTGTATCTTAAAGATACATTCATTATTTTATTAAATTGACAAATAAAATATTTTTTGATGTTTCAAAATGCTGCTAAATATTAAACTTTCAGTTTCTTTACCATTCGGTATGGCTATATGGTAATACAAAAATTATTTTGTATTTTTAATAGGTTCAAACAATTTTTGATGGTAGTTTGTGAAGCAATTTATTATACTTTGATACCGAAGGTCTCATAGTATATTGGTTTTGTGCAATGTCCGTCATGGTGTCCGTCTGTCCGTCTGTCTGTCCGTCTGTCCGTCTGTATGAACGCAATTTTTTTCGACACCCGTAAAGCTAGAGACTTGAAACTTTGCAATTATGTTTGTCTATAGGCGCGACAGATAAAGTGTCAAGATTGGGGTGCCACGCCTACTAGGAGGCTGGGAAATCGATAAATTCGATAACTGAAAACCGATAAAACCAAATATTTCTCACATTCTTACAGCTAGAGTTACCAAATTTTGCACGCAGATAGCTTATCATGTCCCTGAAAAAACTGCATCAAAATTTTGGATGCCACGCCCACTCCTTCCGCCCCCATCATCCCTGCTCCTTGAAACTGGAAACGCCTATAGTTCTTACATTTTTTGGGCTAGAGACACCAAATTTTGTGTCAAGATAGATATTGACGTTCCACAAAAAAATTCATCAAAATTTTGGATGCCACGCCCCCTGATTCCGTCCCCATCCCCCCCTTCTCCATGAAATTGGAAACGCCTATAGTTTTCACATTTTTTGGGCTAGAGCCACCAAATTTTGTGTGAAGATAGATATTGACGTTCCCCAAAAAAATGCATCAAAATTTTGGATGCCACTCCCACCTCTGCCACCCGCCTTATAAAATCGGAATCGGCTATATCTTTAACAGTTTTTGAGCTAGAGCCACCAGACTTGGTAGGAAGATTGATAGTGACAGTTAAAAACATTTGATTCAAAATTTTGGATGCCACGCCCACCAAAGCCACCCGCCTTATAAAATCGGAATCGGCTATATCTTTAACAGTTTTTGAGCTAGAGCCACCAAACTTATTAGGAAGATAGATAGTGAAAGTTAAAAACATTTGATTCAAAAATTTGGATGCCACGCCTACCTCTGCCGCCCACCTTTTAAATTTGGGAGTTAAGTTATCTTCCACAGTTTTTGAGCTAGAGTCACCAAATTTGGTAACATGATAGCTGGCGATGTTTACCACATGGGCCACTCCCTTTGCCCCTGCATTCCCTCTTATCAACCGTTCTTTTACTGGTATCAAAGTATTCCGCTGTCGGTTGCGTCCGACTGCAACGTTTTTACTTGTTTTAAATTCTGTTTTGGCCATAAGGAAAGGCACTTATAAATAATTAAATGTAATTTAAATATCTTAATGTAAAATTTAGAATAACATTTAAAAAACGTACTGTGCTTTTAAATACTTATCTTTCTATACTAAGCTTATATTTGTGGTTTTATAGACAATAACTAATTATTGTGACATAGGGTATTTTTAATCTGTGCAGTTTTAAATGTCAGCAACTGCTACTTTAGCTGCCTTGGTGAGTTTTCTTATTCTTCCTGTTCACATACACAATGTGTATTACACATGCATACACACAAATACGAGCCTGACCTAGGCTACGTTTCGTGCGTTTTCTTTGCCTAGGTGTCCACAACAATATGCATACACACAAAGACAGGCCAGACTACGCTTTGAAAGTCAGCCGCCGTTTTTATTTTAAAATAAATAATTGTATTTAATATTATAATA
This sequence comes from Scaptomyza hsui, assembly GCA_018152825.1. Taxonomy (NCBI): domain Eukaryota; kingdom Metazoa; phylum Arthropoda; class Insecta; order Diptera; family Drosophilidae; genus Scaptomyza; species Scaptomyza hsui. The sequence goes on along the minus strand of JAECXO010000287.1, from coordinate 5,233,665 downwards.
TTTATATAAAACACGAATGTACTATATATTTAAAATAAAAAAGCATAAAGAAAAAAATAAAGAGTTTGATTAATTTGGCTGGGGGTTGAACTTGGGTCAAAAAACATTTTACAAAGAAGCATCTAGCTAACTCCGCCACGACCGCTCTTGCAGGTTGATGACTTGAGGTTGGTCTTATTTTGTGTTCAATGTAATGGAACACAAAAGGAAATCAAATTAAAAACAAAAGTTTACGCGCGTTAGAATAAGTGGATAAAGGAAAAATAAACCAAAAAATTGCGCGCTTTTAATGCGTTTTTGATACTTTTGTGCTGACGATTGAAGCGACTAGTTGAGATCTAAAGCGATTAAACAAAAGTGCGATACACAACAGTTTTTTTCAAAACTAAAAGCATTTATTTATAATAATATGTATAATTGTTTAATTTATTATTTTATAAATTTTCTTAAATTGTATATATTGAATATGTATTATATATATATATATATATATAAATTGTTTTTTTTTGTTATTTGTAAATTTTATATTTTTGTTGTATGTATCTATTTAATGCGAATTTATTAAATACTTTATAATGATTACGAAAAAGTTGAGTTCTTATTATAGAAATGAATATAAAAAAACTAAAAAGTGGAAAAAAAAATATAAACATATATAAAAACATCAACTCGAACGCGGTGTTGAACCCGGGGTCGAACAACTACAGCAGGCAAGCACTTATCCATACATTTTTGCAGCCAGCAAATAATAATATTATTATAAATAATATATGCTTTTAACTTAGTTTTCTTAATGTATAATACTATAAAAATTGGCTTCATAATATTAATTCAATCGTAATCAACGCGTAAATGCATATTAGTGCACATGCCCTGCGAAAAAAATCATAATCAGCAGGGCATAAACAAAACGCAAAATTCAAATATGGCGCCAAACGCAGGTTGAAAACAAAGAAGCAAAAATAAAAACAAATGCAGCTGTGCGATGTTAGGGGAACTTGCCGCTACTCGTTACTTGTGTATGCTTCGAAAATGTGCTGAGGCTCTCTGTTGCTTTAACATCGCCGGCTCTGGTTACCAGTCTTTTTACATTTATTCGCCTATGCTTTTGGGCTGTTGCCCACGCAGGTGGTGGCGAACTAGAGAATAATAGCCATTTTAAATGAGCTATTCTGTTTTTAATTTTCTTCTGTACACCTCCGCGTTTGCCCATGACTCACACACACTTTACTCACTCAGATATTTTTCCATAATCCCGTCGTTGCCGCACGAGCAGATCACCGCTGGTTGTGTATATCTTGGATGTGTATATCCTTTTTGGCTCTGCTTTCGACGCTGCAGCACTTTCTCATCGCTGCTTATTTGATGTAGAATTGTCTCCTTGTTATTGGTATCCTGCTGCTCCTGCAGCCTTCGTGACACTTGTCACGGTCGCCATATAATATCATTGTTGTTATAATGATAACGCTTGAACACTTGTGTGTTATTTGGAGTATGGTTTGATAATGATCTCTTTATTTTAATCCAAAGAATTCTTAGCCTAAATACATAGTTGGGTTTCTTTTGTATAAAGCTCTGTCGCAGCAGAGCGGCTTATGTATATGTATGTTTGTGTAACAATTTGATCGCCGGCTGCGGCGGTCAAGAGAGACAGAGTTGTAGTATATGTATATGTGTATATGCAGAAGGCAAAGAATGCACCTACATTTAATATACATATATAAGGCAAGCACTGGCTTGTAAGGGCTAAAGCGCTTACGTTGCGGATCCCACACTTCGCGATCGGCCCGCTCATAAGTGGCCGATCAGATTTCAAGTGCGCTGACCGTTTGTGTAGTTGCGTTATATTTGTATATACATAGCAACAAAGTGTTCATATGTCTGAAGGTTAAATACCCTGCAATATAGTGGGTATATGACAGATTGTCATGCATACTACAATGTTTTGGATACTATGTTGCTATTTTTTTATTTATTATTATTTATTTCTTTTTTATGTGTAATTTAAAGGTTTTGTTTCGTTTTGTTTTTGTTTTTTTTTTTCATTTTATTACATATATATATATTTTGTATGAGGATGATTAATTAATAAAGAGTTTAGGCCTATCTTTGTGTACTTTTTGTACCTTACTCTTTCTATCCTTAATGAAAATGTTTTCTCTATCATCTATTTTTCTCTACTGTATACGGGCCTAAATATACTGATTCTAGCTTATGGCCAGTTTCATTTCTTAATAACACCATATCTCCTATTTTTAATTCAAAATTAATTATATTTTTATCATAGTATTCTTTATTTCTAATTTTATGTTTTTCTAACACAATTCTAGCTCTTTTATAAGCTTGTTCTAATCTAAACTTACTTTCCATAGCATAATCGTCTATATTATACAATGGATCAATATTATCTATTGTATTAAAATATTGTGGCAAGTTACTTTGCTTGCCAAAAACTAATTCATATGGAAAATAACTATGTGCCATAGATGGGGTCGTGTTGAAACAGTATACAAAATATTTTAGCCATACATCCCAATCAGTTTTGTCGACTGAAATGTATGAACGAATATATTCGTTAAAAGTTCTATGACTTCTTTCTACTGTTCCAACTGTCTGGTGGTAGTGTGCTGTAGACGTTATATTGTCTATTATTAAATATTTGCACAAGTCATTTATAATAGAATTTTTATATTCAGTTCCCATGTCCGTAATGAACGTCTTCATTGGACCGAACTGTAGTATAAACAAGTAAAAACGTTGCAGTCGGACGCAACCGACTGCGGAATACTTTGATACCAGTAAAAGAACGGTTGATAAGGGGGAATGCAGGGGCGAAGGGCGTGGGCCATGTGGTAAACATCGCCAGCTATCATGTTACCAAATTTGGTGACTCTAGCTCAAAAACTGTGGAAGATAACTTAACTCCCAAATTTAAAAGGTGGGCGGCTGAGGTAGGCGTGGCATCTAAATTTTTGAATCAAATGTTTTTAACTGTCACTATCTATCTGCCTACCAAGTTTGGTGGCTCTAGCTCAAAAACTGTTAAAGATATAGCCGATTCCGATTTTATAAGGCGTGTGTCTTAGGTGGGCGTGGCATTCAAAATTTTAATGCAGATCTTTGGTAGATGCTGCCTTCTATCTTTCTACCTAATTTACGGGCTCTAGCTTAAAATCTATAAGAGATATCGAAATTTCCGATTTTAAATAGTGGGCGGCAGAGGTGGGCGTGGCATCCTAATTTTTGATGCAGACCTTTTGTAGATGTCACCATATATCTTCCTACCAAATTTGGTGACTCTAGCTCGAAAAATGTGAAAACTATAGGCGTTTCCATTTTCAAGTAGAAGGCGGGCTGGTGGCGGAATCGGGGGGCGTGTCATCCAAAATTTTGATGCATTTTTTTGGGAAATCATATCTATCTTCACACAAAATTTGGTGGCTCTAGCCCAAAAAATGTGAAAACTATAGGCGTTTCCAATTTCATAGTGAAGGGGGGATGGGGGCGGAATCAGGTGGCGTGGCATCCAAGTTTTGATGGGAAACGTCAGTACCTATCTTGACACAAAATTTGGTGGCTCAAGCCCAAAAAATGTGAAAGCTATAGGCGTTTCCAATTTCATGGATAAGGGGGGATGGGGGCGGAATACGGGGGCGTGGCATCCAAAATTTTGATGCATTTTTTTGGGGAACGTCAATGTCTATCTTGACACAAAATTTGGTGGCTCTAGCCCACAAAATGTAAAAACTATAGGCGTTTCCAATTTCATGGAGAAGGGGGGGATGGGGGCGGAATCAGGGGGCGTGTCATCCAAAATTTTGATGCAGTTATTTCAAGGACATGACTACCTATCTGCGTGCAAAATTTGGTAACTCTAGCTGTAAGAATGTGAGAAATATTTGGTTTTATCGGTTTTCAGTTATCGAATTTATCGATTTCCCAGCCTCCTAGTAGGCGTGGCAACCCAATCTTGACACTTTATCTGTACCGTCTATAGATAAACATATTTGCAAAGTTTCAAGTCTCTAGCTTTACGGGTGTCGAAAAAAGTTGCGTTCATACGGACGGACGGACAGACGGACACCATGACGGACATTGCACAAAACCAATATACTATGAGACCTTCGGTATCAAAGTATAAAAACTCAAATATAGCTTTAGCGATAGTATTTGCATTTTTATTTGGGATCGGTATGGCAACAAGATATTTTGTTAAATCGCAAATAAGCGTAACTGCATACTCGTTACCATATTCAGATCTTGGTAATGGACCTATTGTGTCAACTATTACCCTGTCAAAAGCACTTATTGGTGTGTCGGTAATTGTTAAAGGAGTTTTGGTATGTGTTATTGTTTTTGACATCTGGCATTTTGGACATCTACGTACGTACTCTTTTATATGACGAGTCATATTTTTCCAATAGTAGTGTCTTTTTACTTTGGCCAAAGTTTTTGTTATGACTGTGTGTCCTCCTTGTATGGGATTATCATCAAATGTAGACAAAATTGCTTCTTTTTATACTTTGATACCGAAGGTCTCATAGTATATTGGTTTTGTGCAATGTCCGTCATGGTGTCCGTCTGTCCGTCTGTCCGTCTGTATGAACGCAACTTTTTTCGACACCCGTAAAGCTAGAGACTTGAAACTTTGCAATTATGTTTGTCTATAGGCGCGACAGATAAAGTGTCAAGATTGGGGTGCCACGCCTACTAGGAGGCTGGGAAATCGATAAATTCGATAACTGAAAGCCGATAAAACCAAATTTTTCTCACATTTTTACAGCTAGAGTTACCAAATTTTGCACGCAGATAGCTTATCATGTCCCTGAAAAATTTGCATCAATATTTTGGATGCCACGCCCACTCCTTCCGCCCCCATCATCCCTGCTCCTTGAAACTGGAAACGCCTATAGTTTTTACATTTTTTGGGCTAGAGACACCAAATTTTGTGTCAAGATAGATATTGACGTTCCACAAAAAAATTCATCAAAAATGTTGGATGCCACGCCCCCTGATTCCGCCCCCCATCCCCCCTTTACCATGAAATTGGAAACGCCTATAGCTTTCACATTTTTTGGGCTAGAGCCACCAAATTTTGTGTCAAGATAGGTACTGACGTTCCCCATCAAAACTTGGATGCCACGCCCCCTGATTCCGCCCCCATCCCCCCCTTCTCCAAGAAATTGGAAACGCCTATAGTTTTCACATTTTTTGGGCTAGAGCCACCAAATTTTGTGTGAAGATTGATATTGACGTTCCCCAAAAAAATGCATCAAAATTTTGGATGCCACGCCCACCTCTGCCACTCGCCTTATAAAATCGGAATCGGCTATATCTTTATCAGTTTTTGAGCTAGAGCCAACAGACTTGGTAGGAAGATTGATAGTGACAGTTAAAAACATTTGATTCAAAATGTTGGATGCCACGCCCACCAAAGCCACCCGCCTTATAAAATCGGAATCGGCTATATCTTTAACAGTTTTAGAGCTAGAGCCACCAAACTTATTAGGAAGATAGATAGTGACAGTTAAAAACATTTGATTAAAAAATTTGGATGCCACGCCTACCTCTGCCGCCCACCTTTTAAATTTGGGAGTTAAGTTATCTTCCACAGTTTTTGAGCTAGAGTCACCAAATTTGGTAACATGATAGCTGGCGATGTTTACCACATGGCCCACTCCCTTCGCCCCTGCGTTCCCCCTTGTCAACCGTTCTTTTACTGGTATCAAAGTATTCCGCAGTCGGTTGCGTCCGACTGCAACGTTTTTACTTGTTTGCAAATATGATAAACCAACATTTCATAGTGACGTTATACAGTTTTGCTCAAGATATAGCTTTTATTTTATCTCTTCCAGCTCTAATTTTTTAATTATGGAGTCTTACATGTTAATTGGTTCCTCTGCGAATGATAATACATTATTGAATTTGCAGCATATGAAAGATCCGAATTTTTTAGCTTTTGGTTTGCCAAGTGATTTACACGAACTTAATTTGCCCAGTTGCCGAGAAAGGCAGTGCGCGCGAAGGCTTTAAAAAAAATTATATATTATCGTGAAAAACTTTACGACCCCTCTGTATTAAGAACTTACAGAAAGCCCACCATTAATTTTAACTGCACTGACTATGTCGATATGATAAACTTAGGTAACGACAGCATTTTATCAGAGCCGCCATTTACTGCAAACATACCCCTTGACCATTTATAAACATACATAAATTTTGATTATCCACCGTTTCCGGATCCACAAATTCCTCTACATATTCAAGGAACCGAGAGATTTGTGCAATTATTGACTAGTGTTTCTCGTCGCACTATTGAAAAAAATCGCGATAATGTTATGGCAGTCACGATCGAATGCCAAAACGCAAACAAGACCTTATCAATAAGTAATTGCAAAATGAAATGTATATTAATTTTCCTCTTATTTTTTGTCTCAGCAAAAAGTACAAAAATTGTTGCATACTTTCGGAATGACCCTACAGTTTTTATACTTTGATACCGAAGGTCTCATAGTATATTGGTTTTGTGCAATGTCCGTCATGGTGTCTGTCTGTCCGTCTGTCTGTCTGTCCGTCTGTCCGTCTGTCCGTCCGTATGAACGCAACTTTTTTCGACACCCGTAAAGCTAGAGACTTGAAACTTTGCAATTATGTTTATCTATAGACGGTACAGATAAAGTGTCAAGATTGGGTTGCCACGCCTACTAGGAGGCTGGGAAATCGATAAATTCGATAACTGAAAACCGATAAAACCAAATATTTCTCACATTCTTACAGCTAGAGTTACCAAATTTTGCACGCAGATAGCTAGTCATGTCCCTGAAAAAACTGCATCAAAATTTTGGATGCCACGCCCACTCCTTCCGCCCCCATCATCCCTGCTCCTTGAAATTGGAAACGCCTATAGTTTTCACATTTTTTTGGGCTAGAGGCACCAAATTTTGTGGCAAGATAGATATTGACGTTCCCCAAAATTATGCATCAAAATTTTGGATGCCACGCCCCCTGATTCCGCCCCCATCCCCCCTTCTCCATGAAATTGAAAACGCCTATAGTTTTCACATTTTTTGGGCTAGAGCCACCAAATTTTGTGTCAAGATAAATATTGACGTTCCCCAAAAATATGCATCAAAATTTTGGATGCCACGCCCCTGATTCCGCCCCATCCCCCCTTCTCCATGAAATTGGAAACGCCTATAGTTTTCAAATTTTTTGGGCTAGAGCCACCAAATTTTGTGTCAAGATAGATATTGATGTTCCCCAAAAAAATGCATCAACATTTTGGATGCCACGCCCCTAATTCCGCCCCCATCCCCCTTCTCCCTGAAATTGGAAACGCCTATAGTTTTCACAATTTTTGGGCTAGAGCCACAAAATTTTGTGTCAAGATAGGTACTGACGTTCCCCATCAAAACTTGGATGGCACGCCCACTGATTTCGCCCCCATCCCCCCTTCACCAAGAAATTGGAAACGCCTATAGTTTTCACATTTTTTGTGCTAAAGCCATCAAATTTTGTGCCAAGATAGATATTGACGTTCCCCAAAAAAATGTATCAAATTTTTGGATGCCACGCCCCTAATTCGGCCCCCATCCCCCTTCTCTATGAAATTGGAAACGCCTATAGTTATCACATTTTTTGGGCTAGAGCCACCAAATTTTGTGTCAAGATAGGTACTGAAGTTCCCCATCAAAACTTGGATGCCACGCCCCATGATTCCGACCCCATCCCCCCTTCACCGTGAAATTGGAAACGCCTATAGTTTTTACATTTTTTGGGCTAGAGCCACCAAATTTGGTTGGAAGATATATGGTGACAACTACAAAAGGTCTGCATCAAAAATTAGGATGCCACGCCCACCTCTGCCGCCCACTATTTAAAATCGGAAATTTCGATATCTCTTATAGTTTTTAAGCTAGAGCCCGTAAATTGGGTAGAAAGATAGAAGGCAACATCAACCAAAGATGTGCATCAAAATTTTGAATGCCACGCCCAACTAATCCACCCGCCTTTTAAAATCGGAATCGGCTATATCTCTAACAGTTTTTGAGCTTGAGCCACCAAACTTTTTATGAATATAGATGGTGACAGTTAAAAACATTTGATTCAAAAATTTGGATGCCACGCCTACCTCTGCCGCCCAACTTTTAAATTTGGGAGTTAAGTTATCTTCCACAGTTTTTGAGCTAAAGTCACCAAATTTGGTAACATGATAGCTGGCGATGTTTACCACATGGCCCACTCCCGTCGCCCCTGCATTCCCTCTTATCAACCGTTCATTTACTGGTATCAAAGTATTCCGCAGTCGGTTGCGTCCGACTGCAACGTTTTTACTTGTTAAGCTTTAAAAATACAAAATAATTTTTTTATTATCATATAGCCATACCGGATGGTAAAGAAACTGAAAGTTTAATATTTAGCAGCATTTTTAAACAACAAAAAATATTTTATTTGTCAATTTAATAAAATAATGAATGTATCTTTAAGATACAAAAACTTCTTCGTAAAAATGGGAGGCTAGACCCATGGTTTCTTGGGCAAAACTTCTTAGAATTCATCCTAGTTTACGATTCTGATAACCGCTTTGCCGCAAAAAAAATTGACCCACCCTACTGGGCAATAGTACATTTTCAGTGAAAACTGACCACAGACCATTAGCCTATTTATTTTCTATGGTCAATCCAAGTTTAAAACTTACACGCATGCGGCTCGAATTAGAAGAATACGACTTTAAAGTCGAGTATCTAAAGGGAAAAGACAATTTCGTGCGAGATGTTCTACCAAGGATAACAATATCCGAATTAAAAGATTAACAGAATAAAGTCCTGAAAATCACTACCAGGCAACAAAGTAGACAAAATAAATCCTGCGCAGGAAAAGAACAAGATCTTGAAGAAGCTTCTAAGCCCAACGTATATGAAGTCATCACAAATGACGATGTACGAAAAGTAGTGGCCTTGCATATGAAAGAAAAGCTGTGTTATTTCAAACACGGAAACAAAATCATTGCAAGAATAAATGTTAGCCATCTGTATATTAATGGAGTTATCGACTTAGGTAAATTTTTCCAAAGGCTCGAAATTGAAGCCAGTATGCATGATATACGCCAACTAAAAGTGGCACCGCATGAAATAATCTTTGAACAAGTTTCAATAGACAATTTCATATATATGGGCAATAATACATTGAGATTATTAAGAGTAGCGCTACTCAAGCCGGTGACCATTGTATCAAGCGATACAGAACAAGTAAAAACGTTGCAGTCGGACGCAACCGACTGCGGAATACTTTGATACCAGTAAAAGAACGGTTGATAAGGGGGAACGCAGGGGCGAAGGGAGTGGGCCATGTGGTAAACATCGCCAGCTATCATGTTACCAAATTTGGTGACTCTAGCTCAAAAACTGTGGAAGATAACTTAACTCCCAAATTTAAAAGGTGCGCGGCAGAGGTAGGCGTGGCATCCAAATTTTTGAATCAAATGTTTTTAACTGTCACTATCTATCTTCCTAATAAGTTTGGTGGCTCTAGCTCTAAAACTGTTAAAGATATAGCCGATTCCGATTTTATAAGGCGGGTGGCTTTGGTGGGCGTGGCATCCAAAATTTTGAATCAAATGTTTTTAACTGTCACTATCAATCTTCCTACCAAGTCTGGTAACTCTAGCTCAAAAACTGATAAAGATATAGCCGATTCCGATTTTATAAGGCGAGTGGCAGAGGTGGGCGTGGCATCCAAAATTTTGATGCATTTTTTTGGGGAACGTCAATATCAATCTTCACACAAAATTTGGTGGCTCTAGCCCAAAAAATGTGAAAACTATAGGCGTTTCCAATTTCTTGGAGAAGGGGGGATGGGGGCGGAATCAGGGGGCGTGGCATCCAAGTTTTGATGGGGAACGTCAGTACCTATCTTAACACAAAATTTGGTGGCTCTAGCCCAAAAAATGTGAAAGCTATAGGCGTTTCCAATTTCATGGTAAAGGGGGGGATGGGGGCGGAATCAGGGGGCGTGGCATCCAACATTTTTGATGAATTTTTTTGTGGAACGTCAATATCTATCTTGACACAAAATTTGGTGTCTCTAGCCCCAGTTTCAAGGAGCAGGGATGATGGGGGCGGAAGGAGTGGGCGTGGCATCCAAAATATTGATGCAAATTTTTCAGGGACATGATAAGCTATCTGCGTGCAAAATTTGGTAACTCTAGCTGTAAAAATGTGACAAAAATTTGGTTTTATCGGCTTTCAGTTATCGAATTTATCGATTTCCCAGCCTCCTAGTAGGCGTGGCACCCCAATCTTGACACTTTATCTGTCGCGCCTATAGACAAACATAATTGCAAAGTTTCAAGTCTCTAGCTTTACGGGTGTCGAAAAAAGTTGCGTTCATACAGACGGACAGACGGACACCATGACGGACATTGCACAAAACCAATATACTATGAGACCTTCGGTATCAAAGTATAAAAAGAAGCAATTTTGTCTACATTTGATGATAATCCCATACAAGGAGGACACACAGTCATAACAAAAACTTTGGCCAAAGTAAAAAGACACTACTATTGGAAAAATATGACTCGTCATATAAAAGAGTACGTACGTAGATGTCCAAAAAGATGTCAAAAACAATAACACATACCAAAACTCCTTTAACAATTACCGACACACCAATAAGTGCTTTTGACAGGGTAATAGTTGACACAATAGGTCCATTACCAAGATCTGAATATGGTAACGAGTATGCTTATTTGCGATTTAACAAAATACCTTGTTGCCATACCGATCCCAAATAAAAATGCAAATACTATCGCTAAAGCTATATTTGAGTTTTTATACTTTGATACCGAAGGTCTCATAGTATATTGGTTTTGTGCAATGTCCGTCATGGTGTCCGTCTGTCCGTCCGTCCGTATGAACGCAACTTTTTTCGACACCCGTAAAGCTAGAGACTTGAAACTTTGCAAATATGTTTATCTATAGACGGTACAGATAAAGTGTCAAGATTGGGTTGCCACGCCTACTAGGAGGCTGGGAAATCGATAAATTCGATAACTGAAAACCGATAAAACCAAATATTTCTCACATTCTTACAGCTAGAGTTACCAAATTTTGCACGCAGATAGGTAGTCATGTCCTTGAAATAACTGCATTAAAATTTTGGATGAC